>JAYMSZ010000035.1:0-42439 GCA_036897665.1 Pelargonium citronellum
GTTGCCCTAACCCTCCTGTTGGCGCCTCCCTAACCACCACTTACCGAATCCTAGCCTTCGCAAACGAAAACAATCACTACCTCTTTAGATATCCTAATGATATTACTCTCATGCGAGAGATACGATAGCTCTAGCCACCGTCAAGGAGCCGCCGCCGCCTAGGATTGGAGAGCGCACGCAGAGAGAGTTATCCCGAATGGAAGATAAAATTCATCCACCACTAAATTTTTTAGTTTAGATAAATTATGGACGTGACAAATAAAAAGCTCTTAAAAATCAAGTCAAAGCCATTTATTTATGGTATGTTTGGTAACAACATTTCATTTGAATACGAAATGCTAGACTTTACTAAAGGCTTAATAAGTACTACAATTAAGTAGGGGTGTGAATGAAAACATTCAAACATTTTGTGTGCCAAATTAAATATTGGGACAAAGATAATTTCCTTCTTTGCCCTCATCCCCACTCAGCAAATGGGTCCTTTAGCCATCGTCTCCCCAAGTCAATGCCTCCACCATCTCTAAACCCTCACTTGCGTTCGCGCCAATACGCACCATTTGCAAAACCCTAATCTCTCATCTACGACCGTACGGTACCATCGTGATGGTCACTTCGAGGGATGTTCAAGAGATCGTCGCCAAGCTCTCTTCCGATAAAGCCAAAGCTCGCGAAGTAACGTTTAACTTTACTCCCTTCCATACTCTGTTTGGTTTCCGAGAAAATGCAGTAAAATGAACGAAGATTTAAAAAAAGTCTGGATGTTGCCATCGTGATTTTTACTTTATATGATTGTAGGAAGGTATAAAGTTGTTGAATACATGGTTGGAAGGAGAAAGATCGGTCATATTCTGTAAATTTCTGGAGCAGAACACTGCCAAGCTTAAACCTAATGAAATACCTCACTGTAAGGATCAGTATCTATCTAAATTGCATTTCAGTTTCGGAACTTTTGTTTCGTTACAGCGATTTAGTTTAAAATTTATGATTGTCTCTGCAGCTGAGACATGGCCATTTCTTATTTCATTACTCATGCAATGTGTGTCATCCGAGGTGTCTGGAAGCAAGCGCCGAGCCCCAAAGTTAAATGTTGCAAAAACTCTTCGAATTGTCATCCAACGAGCAGATGATGCTAAATTTTCAGGTCAGGATTGACTGCAAAATGTTAAATGTTGAACTTTTTGGTATATAATGGAAGTAATTAATAAAATGTACTTGGAGTAGTGTTGTTTTGGAAGCATGGTGTTTGTTATAAGCCAACAGCTAGATGACAAAGATCAGGCAAGAAATTAAAATTATTACTCTATGAAGGTTCTGTTTGTTTATTGGAAAATTAATTACCCTTAGGATTGTAATTGATCAAGGTGTGGGATGCTCAAACATTGGATCAGCATAGTAATACAACCAGTTACTTTTAGAGCAATTATTAGCTTCCTGGGACTCAAGTGAAGAATCAGAATTATTGTAGATGGCTTTACTTTTTAATGGAATTTTAAATCAAAGAGGGAATTTGTTTCAGTGTTTTTTTTCTCTTTGTTTTCATATATTGTGCACACCATATGGTTATGCAATTTATTGAAGATACAATTTGATTTATACCAAAACAAATCAAGAGTTGAGAGCAATTTCTCAAAAGAAGACGAAAATAGAAAAAACATCGAGAATCGACTGCTGAAATTTCCATTGGTAACTGAGTTCTGTGGTAGTAGAATGAGAGTTGAAATTGGAATTCTGACTGTTTAGATGTATCACCAGATGAAACCCAAAATGTCATGGAGAAATTTATTGGTTGAGGTGAAAATTTTTCTTCGTGCAACAACAACAACAACGACAATCAAGCCATTTCCTAAACAAAGTCGGGGTCAGCTACATGAATATATTAGCAAAACTCTTTGGGATCCATTGCTCACATTTCTGTCCTCTAGTATCTAATGCTATCTCATCTGTAAGAAAGTTATTGGTTGAGTTGAAATTTCCACTGTGAGAAAAATAAATTGAATACATTGTTGACCATTATTTTTGTATTCTCAGTTTTTAATGGATACAGAATGGTGGAATAGGCTAGAAAGGTTTATGTTGATCTCATAATGATATGATTGCTTACAGAGATTAAGAGTTCCAAGCTTTGGTGAAGCTAATTTTTGCAGTAATTGTTGTTGTTGCATCTTGATTTCCTCAGCAGGCAAGATGTTTCCATTGTTATCTGTGGTTAAACCACTTTTTAACCACATTTGGGAGATGTTAAGCACTGTTCCAAGCTTCCAATCAGAATACGGGATTATACTCCGGCATCTTTTAGCAGTAAGAGATTATCGTTTTCACATGAGGAAGCGCGTTTATTCTAGTGAGTCTTGTGCTAATTTTAACTTGAGACATACGTCCTTCTTTTTGTTAAATACATGATTACTGATTCACAATTCATCATCTTTTGGCTAGGCTTTGTTCTATTGTACTTGGAGAAGGTGGAGACTAGCTTAAGTGAGAAGAATAATAGTCAATACAATCCTAAGGAGGAGGTCTTTCGTTGCATACTGACACTTCAGTCGCTTCTAGAAAATCCTCCTGGGGATTTCCCTGATAATCTTAGAGACGACATTGTTAAGGGGTTTGTTGGGATTTTCTCTTTCGTAAGGTGCATATACTTTTTTTCTTTCTTTCTTCTGTCAGCAACTTGCCATTGCGAGTCATGTTGGGCATTATTATTTTGAGGTTTCTCATCTTACTGTGTACATTTGGTGCTTCCTTGTATGTTCAGGGATGAGGGGAAGATTTCACGCAAGCTCATTGAGTGTATCAATTCATACTTGTTAAGGGATGGTCCAAATTTTGGCTGTCAGTCCCTGGAAATCCATAATGCTGTGAAGCAGTTTGTGTTCCGTTACTGGCTGACTACCCATGACCGGGGTCTTAAGGTTTCTTAGCCGGGCATCTTGGATCATCTGCTATGTTTTGTTTTGTTCCAATTCTCTTTCTTTTTTTTCCCTTCAGAATCTCTAATGTTACAAGTTATTAATTGTACTTATACTTTTTTTTTTCAATTCAGGATGCACTTGTTTTTTATGGAAGGTTACAGCTAAATCTCACTAGAGGTGCAGAGGATGGTAGTTCATTGGTAGAAGAATTTTTGGATGTGGTCTGCAAGGAGCTAGATCAAAGCAATATGTCCAATACTGGTATCCTTGGGTAAGCGTTCATAATATTTTTCCCTGTCTATATGTAGTTTATTCTAGCTGAAGTTTTTTTTTTTGGCACGGATGGCTGTGAGATTTTTTGTGGATTCAGGAGTGACATGGCCAAGGATGATAAATTTGGAACACTGAGTAGCTCTTTAAGTGGTTTGGTGGACCTTGCAGCTCTAGTTTTCTATCAGGTATTTGATGCCGTGTGGAATGGATTGAAAAAGTGAATGAAATTATTTTATCCTATTCTCCTTCGTTTTCTTTTCTTTTGTGGGAATTACCATATATGTAGTCAAGATTGCATATACTGTTAATGCTATTCAAAATTGTCTTACTGATGTTTCGGAAATTATAGATGGCAACCCTTCTGTATATGTATGTCTTTACAAGTGTCCCCCACTTGGAAGTAGTTTCCATAAGCAGAGCCACCGAAAATTCTTTTAGTTCTTATTTCTTGCAGCTGCAGACTGACCTAGGCCTTTTTTTTGTGTGTGTGTGTTTTCACTCATAGGCTTGTGTTAAATTGACCGGAGCATCATCAGCTGAGAAACGTGTTAAGAAGGAACATGCTGCTTCTCATCTAAGAGAAGCCCTCATGAAAGGGAAATGGTTATGGTAGGGTTTAAATTCAAATATCAGAATCTTATTGTAGTATGCTTGAGTGGTATATTACTTTTGGATGCATTACTGCTTATTACTCTCAACTCTCTGCACATTCCATTTTGACAGTGTTCCCCCTATTTTTCTTTATTCACTATTATTTATGTTAATCATATTTTGCTACATGGGGAGGGTTTTTTATCAGTGTGTCTTAGGAACGTATCTAATATGGTTATATAGCTATGCAAAGAGTCATTCGTTTATGCATACATAACTGACCTTCCCTAGACCCGCAATGGTGGGAGCCTCCTGCACTGGCCTCTTATTTATTTATTTATTTACGTTGTCATTTTACATTTATATCAATGAGTTGTATTACAGGAATGCCATGTTTCGTTGTTTCATCAGTTGGGTTTTATTACAGGAATGCTGTTTTTTGCTGTCTAATCCGTAACTACTACACTCGCATTAGTAATGGTCTTTTCATATACTGGTTTGAAGGCATTTACACCAGCTTTGAAAGGTAATTCGATGGGGACATGTTCCTGATAAGGATGATCATGTCATTATCAGAGTGGCCAATTTGGCCTCTCTCTCTCTCTCTTTCTTTCTCTCTCTCTCTCTCCATATATATATAGCCACATATCTTTATTTATTTTCTCATCTTTAGCTTTCTCCCTTTCTGCATGAAAACATTTGGATGTGTCATTATGGTCTGAATTTTTTTTCCTCGTTAATTATACAAAAATCACTGCATAGGGTTGAAATATAAAGAAGAGAAATTGTCTGTCTTATTCGTTTTTATTATGGTCCTTTGCTCTTGCACATTGATTGCATGGAAGAATGTAAGCAATTTCGTTATGGTAGTATTAATTGAAGTTGGTTTAAACTCATTATATGTCAAGTGATATAACTTAACAGTTTTAAATGTATAAATCATGTTTTAAAATATTATTTTCCTCTTTTCCTTAAAATTTCTTATTTATGTATTGTTCAATATGCTTTGTTGCATGGCGCATGTACTATCAGGGTAATGCCTTTTATATTGCAATTCATGTCAACTTGAAGGATTTTGCGGCATGATATAAGTTTATCATAGTTCTTGTTCACCTGCATACTGAACTTTATCAATATGGCTTCACCTACACACTTTACTACATAGCACAAAATATCGTACGGATGCCCAGCATGTATCATTAAATTGATGAGTTGGGGACTATCCTGCAGGATTTTGAATGATGCAAATATGGAGCATGCTTATGATGGATTGCTGTGGACTTTGCGGTATGCTTATTTAACATAATATAATATAAGAATCGTAATTATTTTTATACATTCCTTGAGTTTAGAGAAGTTTTTTCATAACATGTCGCAATGCTGTGCTTCTTGTTTCCTTCCTGTAAAGCTCATATCTCTATTTACTTGTACTAAAGGAGTTTGCAGGAAATCTCTTCTGTATTCGTCATTCCAGATGCAGGAGTGGAGATTTCATTGAGGTCATCCTCAACCTTGAATGGGGTAAGTTCACCCCCCACATACAATTGTGCTTGCATTTTGTGTTATTTCATATTTTTGACTTCATTGTAGTAAATGTTTATGGTTTATATGATATCCTTTAGAATTGTTAACCTAATATATAATCACATGAACAATATTGGTCAAAAGACATTCTTGGTATATACTCCCTCCGTCCCAAAATAAGTGTTATCCTTTCTATTTTGAGATTAATTAAGGAGAAGTTACTCAGTGTTGCATATTTACATGTCTATTCCCATAGACATGTGTTCTAACAAACTCAAGAAATACTAACTAACTTAGTATAGGGACATTATTGATAATTCATGCATAACTAATTTCCTAAAAAGGAAACAAGACTCTTATTTTGGGACAAAATTGCAAGTGAAATAGGACACTTATTTTAGGACGCAGGGAGTATATATTATGCTATACCAGTTTCTTTAATTTTTCCTTACTGTCTCGCCTATGCTTCTAAATTGTATATTATATACAGAACTGAATGCAGTGGTCGAAGAAGATTTTTTTAATGTTTTCTTGTCAAGTGTGTTTCATCTAATAAGTGCATTGGCGTGATGATTGGACAAAAAACTTACAGTTTGATCGTGGTTGGCAATTGATATGGAGCTGTGTTATGCACGGATTACCAATATTCAGTAATGTAACATCAGTAGTAAGTTTCATGTCAAATCATTTTTATCTTCTTCAGTACTACTTATTTATGATCTGGTTCTGATTGTTAGATTTTCCATTTGTTTTGCTTGCAGTTTTGCCACAGCTTTCTGTATGACTTTTGCTTTTGTTGTTTTTACCGTTTACCCTATTCTCTAAGGAGATGTATTGTACTGCCATTGACTTGTAAATAGCTTCAGATAGCTGTTAACCTTTGACATGCCTAAAATCATTATTTCTATTGTATATATGCTAACCTTGTCATATTTATCCTCTTCCCAAGAGCTTGAAGATGCATATCTTCTTTTTTTTTTCTTTTTTTTCTTTTTCATGATATGTTTATAGGTAGATTTGTTCATAGGAAACTAGGGAAGAACATTTTTGGATTTAAGCATGCTGCCCTATGGAAATATGAACATATATAAAATTGGTTTTTCTGATTTATTATGCTTACTTTTTTTGATGTATACGTCTGGATGAAATCTTCTTAATTGATGTCGTGCTCCTATATGTCCACTGACCTAAAGAAGGAAAGTTCAAAGCAAAGCTGCGTTCCCTGTGAAGCTTACATTAGGAAGATCTTACAGTTTCATTCACCTCCGTTGGACTTGATTATATGCCACATTTTGCAAAATTGACCTCTATAATTCATCTGGTTTAACACTGAGGTCCGTTTCTTTTAAATTGTATATTTCACAATAATTTAAATGTTATGATAATTAGGCAACTATATGGCAAAAGTGTCATCGGTAAAATTTCCATAAGAAGGCTTCATGCTGTGCACAATTTCTTCCTTCAGCCAATATAACTTAAATTGACACTAATGGATTTAGTACTAACTCTCTTTCTCTCAATCTATAATTCTATATTACTTTGCATCGAGGGTTTATTAATTTGATTTTAACGGTTATCATCTCAAGTAATTGTATTTTTTTTTAGATTTTAAAATGGCTTTTATTTCAAGGACATTCTTAGACATCTTGTACTTCACTCAGTATTTTGTTACAGCGCCTCTTATATGTTATTATTATTATTTTTTTCGTTGTGATTTTGCAGGTGGATGCTACACTGATACTCCTCGGAAACTTAATTTCAAGTGTGAGTATACCATTCTATTTGACTAGAACTAGACTCCACATACACTTGACTCTGGATCAATCACCTTACTGAGCCGTTGCAAATTTTTCTTTAGTGATACTTATCATTTACACCACTTAAGTACTGCTCTACAAATACCCTTATGTGGTAATGCCAGTTTTTTATTCCTTTTTTTCTTTCAGGATCAAATAAGCATGTGTGTTATCCCTCAAGATGTATGGGATCTTTGGTTATTCAAACAAATTCCATCATCGTAAGTGGGTTATACTTAAAATTCTGTGCTAATGTAAAGAAAGTCCTTTTTGATCTTCTGTATCTGTGGTCTCTATCATGTGCTTAGAAGGGCATAAATTCTTGGCGAACCTCTTTCATAACTGCCTTTGGCCCTTTGCGCAATTGCAGAGCTTCACTTCATCCTTCTGGTCCTTAAACTTGCACTTTGTGAAAAATTAGATCATTCTATGCTGCATTGATGTGGTTAAACATGATTTTCTCTTGCTTCTGGGGTTGCTGATAAAAAAAGGAAATTTGATTTGCTTACTAAATTTGATAATAAATATTTAGTTTTTTTTTTTGGAATTATTTTATTATGCTGGAACAATATCAGCAAGTGCTACTTGTTGGTATTGAGAGTGCATTTGCACATATCTTTTGTGAAGGTTAGTGTAGGTAAGCATGTATACTTAGCTTAACCACAATATTCTTCAAACAAATTATTTATAACAACTTCGAGAGGTCAAAGTTGAGAATTATTGTAGAATGGGGGGAGTGTTTGTTTTGCAATGGTTGGTTTGAGCATAGTTCAATATCTGGATACAATTATAAAATATTTTAGTTGCTTTGATTGAATTCTTGTATAGCATGCAAAGGAGTGTGCCAAGAAGGTCTGGGTGAATCTAGATGGAAATAATACCATTGATTACTGATTTTGATGTCTAGGTATCAAATGCATTTCCTTGTAGTTTAGCTTTTTGATTCGTAAACGTGATTGGGAGTGGCGTTCTGGAACTTTATGCTTCTCTACCATTATTCATACTTTATCAATGCATCAAATTCATGATGGAGAAAGAAGGCGGAGTTTGTCTATTGAAATAAACAAATGCCATTTTCTAATAAACTTTGGCAGACCATGACGGGGACATCCCAGTGGCTCAACTTCAGACTTCTAATATAGAAGTCTCGGGTTTGAAACCTATGGGTGGGGTAGGATTGTAGGAGTATGGGTAAGCTAAGGACTTTGCTGTGTGATCCATAAGCACCATTTGGAGGGGCTCGACCTCCTTGCGTGCTGAAAAAGAGAGATACTTTTTGTGCTTTTCTTGTTTTCATTATGTGTTTGTGAGGAATACATTTTATTACTGTGATCTAGATGTTTTATCTAATTGCATGTTTGTATTTCCATCCAGGTCTGTTCTATATTTCATTTCATGCTACTTTTCAAGGAAAGGTTCTCAAGTAAGTGGCTCAGGCAGTATTCTTTCAGTTGCTTGTAGTTTCATTGACTTGTTTAAGACTTGGTGTTTACTTCTTTTGTGTCTCTGGGGACACCCTTGGTTTGTTTATCCCAATACATATCTTCTTTACATCATCTTGTTTCATTACTTAATTTACTTCTATAAGAACTTTCTAGTTAATTTAGTTTCTAGAAAGCATAGGATGCTTTTATTATAGTTGAATGAATTCCACTGATGGAAAAGTTGGCCTGGTGCATGGTTTTGTTTTCACTTACTATATACTTAGAGACTTTAGGTGGGTCTAGTGATAACTCTTTAAAACTTGCTCGATGTGTGACTCAACACTCTAGCATTATGAGATCAGTAGCTTACATGTTAGTTATAGTTGGCTGCTTGTTGATCTGTATTGTCAAAGCTTGAACAGAAGTTAGTGTACTCAAAGTTTTTGGCTCCTTTCATTAGAATGGGTTAATTATATCAGAAATTCAGGATCAGTTTACGGATGCCTATCTTTTTTTTGGATACATTTTCTTTTCTCAGACTTTTGTTCTGTTTAGGGGCATATAGAAATACAGAGGGATTGGATTGCTGTTCCAATGTAGTTCTATTTATGAGGAAATCGTGTCCCTTTCATGTACTTTCTGAGTATGTTTTTCTAGAGAAGTCAGAATGAGTACATTGTTGGCCCTAGCCAGCTTGTCTGTGCTGCTGGGCACTAGACAACTATCTGAAATTATTTTCATTTTATGGAGTGTAACTGTCAATGCAAAGTATTGGATAATTGTACTTCATATAAAGCTTGAGTTAAGGAATCAAAGTAGGTATCGCAGTGCGAATCCACATCTAATATATATATATTTTTTTTTTTTTGGTGTGTGCAGGGAGACCTTCAAGATGCTTTACATCTCAGGAAGAATCTCTTGAGAGCAGTTCTGGGTCGTATGGATTGGAAGGTTTTTTTTTTAAAGATTCATGTGAAATATCAATTATATTTAGTTCAATATTTATCATTGCATTGAAATGTAAACTCTATTTGTGATTGGCCAACTTGAACATTTGAGTTTTCGCTGTATAATTTTTGGTGTTAGTGGCCAGTCATACATATGTTGGTTTGCGTCCTTAAAGAAATCACGGGAAGACTAAACTTTTAACTGTGGTCCTGAGTGAGTTTTACATCTTGGTGAGGGAAGCATGCTTTATGAGACAAGATTTCTTGTGTATTGCACCCATCCTTGTGATGAGGGCCATACTGACTGCTGATTTATGGTGATCATGACATAAAATGTTACCATTCTGTATTCTCAAGAAAAAAATTTCCCTAGTCTGAAATGACTGGGTCCTTATCATCTAAACCTTATTACATTCTTCACCTTATATATTTTTTTTGTTCGAATGTCTCTTAGTGGTGGGGTTTTCCCTATTTTTTCTTTTGTTTCTTCCTATTGTCATTTTGATCTTGATTCAGTACTTTAATATCTATTATTATTAACCAATACCAATTTTGTAGGAGTCATCTATGTTAAATGAGCACACTGTAATTTTGTTGCCAGCAGCTGTTCTTGCACTTTCTGCTGGTTGTGCTCCTTTTATGCTTAATTACAGAGCACTTTTCTTGTCACACTCTTTTCTTGATGTTATTGGGACTGTGGATGACTGCATTAAGGTATTTACTTATGTTAATACGTGTTGGTACCCGTCTGACTTTTGGATCTCATAAATAGTTGCTTTCCACTGAGAACGTGAATTTTGATTGTTGTTCTAGACTGGACAACATGATCATGGAAGTCCACAAGAACTTTTTGAATGCTCTGTGGATGTTCTTGCAAAAATTGATTTAAGTTCTAGAGTTGAGGTGAGCTTAAATATTGTTTTTAGATGTACTCTTTTGTTTGGTTTTATTTGTTTAAGCGTTGTTCAACTTTGTTTTTTTTTTCTCCCAGGTTTGCCCTCCTCAGTTTCACCATATTGTACGTCTTCCACGTCAATTAAGAGAGCCATTACTGCACGAAATGGAGACATATATACTCAGAATTCTAGAGAATAAGGAGATAGATAACAGTTCTCTATCAGATGTCTTCTTTATATGTGCTCTTTTATCTAATATAATACACGGATCATTTGTATCAAGGTTTCCTTTACATATCTCCTTCTATTTGCTCTTATACTTATATATAACCTTTTTAATATTGGTGGTTTACTTTTAATATTTGGTGATATGTTCATGCTTCCTCATCTACTACTGAAGACAGCTAATTTAGTACGAAGTATTTCTGTGCTATGATTTAATATATTCTCTAAGAGGCATTTGTGTTTTAATGCATACATTAATTACTTGAATTGAAGTTAACAAAATTTTCACTTAATTCCATTCTGATGGTTTTCCTTTGTTCTGTTCATCAGTTTTTTATTTTATTTTATTTGTTTACGTTACACCTGTACTGACATGTAGTACGAACTTTATGATTGTTGATATGTTATGTTTATGCCTATTGTGAAACAACTGTGCCGTTTTATTTAATACCAGAGAACATCACATCTAATTAGCCTCGTTGCATAACTTGTAGTCCAGATGCCTTTAGGACTGTGCCTGGGTTTAATTTTTTTTTTGTTTTTTTGGTTATCATATTTGCCTGTCTTTTGTTTCTTATATCTTGGTTCTTTTACTTTGTTTCTCTCCAGGCAAAGGGAAGAAGTTTCATCATTTCTCCCCAAAATAGGTCAACACTTGTTACAGTTGCTTGATTTTGCTGTTAACGCAGTTCAAGAAAAAGAAAATGATAGATCTCTTGGAAGTTTGAGCTCTAACTCCGTTTTTGAAGGGACAAGGTCTGTTGTAGTTTCTTTTAGAAGCTTTGTTTGTTCTCCTATCTTCATCAAAAGGAGAGGTCAGAATGCCCTGGATGCTGTTCTTCATGGGGCATTAATTCAATCCATGGAGGGGCTTTTGAAGGCATTTACCAAGTTGTATGTAGAACGTTCTGAATGTTTAAGGAATCTTCAACCCGATATGATCTTACCTGATTTGTCTACGTCGAGCTCTCATGCACAAAGGTCTTTCACTTTGGATAACAATGATAGTAGGATTGTGGACATGGAATTAGATGTCAGTGAGGATTCCAAGGATGTAGATATTTTGACTATTGGTGGAAATGTTGCCAATGGCATTTCTTTCTCTGCTTTTAAATGGAAATTAGGGATGATAACACTTATTTCAAAAATTTTCCCCATTTTACATGGTCCTACATGGGATGTTCTGTTTGAAATCACAGAGAAAGAGTGTGATCCGACGGTACAATACTCATCTATTCTCTTATGTTTGCTTTTCTTGAAGTTTCTTATTAATGAGGATGTTAATTTGCTCTGGTCCCAAATATCTGTATTACAGGTGTCTGAAAATATTCTGTATTATCTTTGCCGTCATCCTTCTTGGTCATCCTCTGTGAAAGTCACAGACTTGGTACGGAAACAACTGAATGCTAGTTTCATTTTCATATATCTTGTCTGATATAATTGTTAAAATTTGCAGTGATAAAAGCTACCTTTTTCTCTTGTTGTCTGTATTTTGTTTGATTGTTCAAAGTTCTAAGTTTGCCTCTCTTTCCAGATAAATTTAATGAATAACATGATTAAGACGAAAGCAAGTCTGAAGCTTGATTGTGTTAATATACTAGCTGCCATATGTGGTTTGCTGATGACCTTATTGTCCTTGGACACCAATGAAAAAGATAAACAAGTCGGCCTATTTTTGAAGGAAAGTCAACCTGAACAGGTATTCCAATTTTTTCTGTTCTATTTAATATTATTGGGTGGATTTTCTTCAGATGCAATATATAGGTTGTGATCTTTGGTCTCTGTGCTACATCTGTTTTTAGTTGCACTTTCTTTGGTCTTCCAAAAGTTTCTCAATTTTTTCTTCTGGCTACTCAATTGATCTTGAATGCGCCTAATTCAATCTTGTAATTTTGTTTAGTTTAGAGACTTTGTGAACTGGAGAGGGAGGGGCTTGTATCCAATATGTTTGATGTGAAATGGAAAGGGGAAGGTACTTAAACTGGCCAAAAGGGGTGGGAGTGCTAATTTATTTGTTCTTCACTGTATTTTATTGGAGAGTGCTGAGGAGAAAGTGGGATAAAGAGACTACAAATATTTTAAATTTTGCAAATAGAGTTTGGATTTGTAGATTTGTAGTTGACGGGTGCATGAATGTATTCATGCCATTTTTACTGAATCTTTATTGAGCTTGATATTCTGGTGAAAACAAGATATATATTCTTATTTACTTGAATTTTTAACCAATGGCTCTGTTTTATTTGTGTCCAAATCTGTTCCTGTAGACTTGTAAATGTGCTTGATTTCATCCTTACAATGTACTTTCACCATAGTGTTGCAGCTGGTGCCTGTTCTGCAATACTATTTCAGTAATGATTAATGAATGTGGATTTTAATGAACAATGTGATGTTACAGGGTGAAGATGTCTGAACGATCCATCTTGTTGCATGACTTTTGAATTCTAACTCATTCACTGACCTTTTTTTATATAATTTTTTGTTGTTGTGCAGAACATGATGCATCTTGGAGATCTTGTGAACAAAGTTGCTGAGGTCGACCTTCTTGATTGGTTTGGACGTGTTAAGCTGATTGACTGCATGTGCAATTTTGTCTTACTCTGTCCTCAAATTGGACAGGTAATTCTTTATAGACAGAAATTGATTCAGATTTACTTTCTCATATGTTGGACTGATTAAGTTCATATGCACACTAGCTTGAAACTTGATCGACTGTCTCAAACAAGCATGGGGTAAAAACAGTCTTTATTTTATATATGCTGTTATAAGTCTGATGAAGGAGTTTTATTCTAGTTGTAACTAATTATTATGAGATGCATGAACAGAAGAGAGTGAAATGAAGTCTCTAATGGTCACAAACTATAATAAATGAGCACGTATTAGGTATCTTAAAGCTTAAAAGTTGGGCAAAGTATAGTATGTAAAAGCGGTCTTTATTTATCATTGGGGCAAGCGGTTTAAGGCGCTTGGTCCCCTTCAGGTCTCAGGTTCGAGCCTCCCATCAGCTGTTGGTATGCCTATTAAAAAAAGAGTATAGTTTGTACAAATATCTATTGTGGATTAAGGTGTTCTCAGAAACATGTCTAGGGTATTGGGAGAAATGTTTGCGCTAATTCACAAACCGTATTTGCAGGTTCATGGTAGGGAGAGAATGATCACATTTTGGTTATTTTTGTTTGGTTTGTTTGTTAAAATGGTAGGGTTCCATTCCTGATTTTATTTGTTTCAATGTAGTCTTATATGTTTGTTCTGGTGTAATTCTCACAGACAATGATTGAAAGAATGCTTTTAATGCTCCGAGATCCTGATTATCGGGTTAGGTTCTTCGTGGCCAGACGGATTGGTGTACTTTTTCAAACGTGGGATGGTCATGAGGAGCTATTTAATGATATTTGGTTGGTCTAATATACTTCTCGTTGTATCTTGATTTTCTCGACCTTTGGGGATTAATTTTTACATTTAGGTGATCCATATCATAAACCTTTGTGGTCTTAGTAGAGCCACAAATGGTTAATACTTTAATTATTTGCATATTTTTACCTTGGTAATTGTTAAATTTACCACTTCAACAATAATCTTTTATTTTGGCCAGTATTTACCTCATCCAATATAATTTTTATCAACTCCCTTGATATCTAGTAAATATTTTTGTCCCTTTCCCATGGTGTATTTTTATGGGTATCTAATTTATTATTTATATTGGTATTGTATTTCTATCTCATATCTGAATTTGAATGATATGATCTATATACGACATAGCTATATCATTGTACTTATTCTTTTCTCTATGTTGTTACTAAACTCGTAAGTTGTAACGTTATATATCCCTATCTTCTAGATTAGTGAACTTTTGGAGTTGAACTCTTATAGCGCACACAGAGTTTAGTTTGTTGAGTTTGCATTAAGCTTTGTAGTAAAAACATAAGTTCAGATTATAAAATTGTTTTAGACTTAAAATTATTGAAGTATACTACTTCTTCCATCCCAAAATGAGTATTTTACTTAATATTTTTCTGCAAAAATTTAGGATAATTTAGTGTTGTAGTTTCTCTTATATACCCCCTCGTGCATTTTGTGTAACAAAGTCAAATGGTTCTAACTAACTTATCTTAGGATATTACGGGTAATATATGCACAACTAACTTCTTAAAAGAAAAGTTGACTCTCATTTTGAGACAAATTTTAGAAAAATGGACACTCATTTTGGGACAAAGGGAGTATTGGATCCAATGCTAATTACTAAGTGTTGACGTATCCCATATTTAAGGAATGTGAAGTTTGTCACCACATGATATGTTAGTTGGACCCTTCACCTAATAATTTAAGCTTTGGGGTGGAGTAAAGTTCAACACTAGTTAACTGGCGAGTAGTTTATTGGTGTACTAGATTGTTTGACCTATAACTATCAGTTATAGCCTTATAGGTTTATAAACTCGTATGATATCTGAACTTGATGTTCTCTATCATACAAGGCACTTGTATAAATTTAAAAGTTGCAACTTTTTACTATATTCTGGCAATTTTCCTGCGAGGTTGGTACTTAGAACAGTGGAAGACAGATGTGCTGGACTTCCTAGATGCTGAACCTTGTTCTTATGTTGACACGTTATATATTATTTTGGTGAACTGACGGAATAATTTGCACTTTTAGGTGCATATTTTCAATATTAATATGGAAATGAAACTATATTGTAAGTAATTTGTCATATAGGTTGTAAGGATATATATACAGTTTTATATACATTTTTGTTTTTGTTTTTTTTTTCAGTTCCAGTTTTGGTGTTTTATTGGTGATTTCCTCGAAAGAAAAGGTTGTTACGGCGAGGGAAGTCCTGGCTGCTGGTCCTCAGCCCCGTCCTATGATTGAGACTGTCATAATTACTCTCATGCATCTTGCTTTCCATAGTGAGAAAATAGAGTTGGAGGTATATATATTGCCCTTTATTCATTATATTGTTTTGACTTACTTGTTACTGGTTGGAGTGTTTTGGATGATGAGCTTCACTATAAACACTATGCATTTACATATGTATTCTTGTTTCTATGAATATTCCTTTTTGTTGCCAATTTTTTCATCATCAATTTTTTTTTAAAACTCTAAAGACTGACTAATTGGTTTTGGCTGAACATATATCTCTGGTTATTGAAGTCTTTTGAGTTTCTGAGGTAAAGCAGTCTTGATTCATATCAAACCTGGTATATTTGGACAAAAAATTCCTGCTTATATGGAATGATGTAATGCATGGCTAAGGGGGCCTGTATGTTTCTGTTCATTTATTGATTGTTTATGGCAAAATGCAGGCGGTTTTCATGATATGTGTGATTTCTGCCATTGACCCTGTTCACAGGTTCAATCTTCCTCCTTTAAAAGTTCAATTTGTGTTGAAGTTTTTTTAGTTTAGTAATCTCATGTCATTTCCAGGGAGTTAGTTAATGCTGTGCTTGATAATCTATCAAGACAGCTTCAGTATACAGCTAGGTCAAAGGTGAGGGTTATATTTTTGCTTATGTTCTTTTAGTCAGTAATTTTAATATCTTGAAATTAAAATACAATTTTGTTTTGGCTTTGGTAGTAGTAAAACTTGTAAGACTGTTGACTTCTGAAGCATTAAAGAGTTCACAAACTTACTTTCTCCTTACAGTATTCTGTGAACTTCTTTGTGTCTTGCAGTACTTGGAGGAACTCATTGGATTTGTTCTGTTTTGCTGGGTTGCTTGTGGTGTAAGTTTAGCCGCACTCATTCAGGTAATGTTCTTGTTTTGTTTTCAATAGCATCCCCAAATAATTGCTAGTTTAATTCCCTTCTTGCTGCTACATATTGGATATCTAGTATGGTAGGACGACATCACTTGATAGGCATGTTAAAATTGCGGTGATGAGTTCTATAAGACATGATTAAGGAAATGAAAATGTGAATTTTGGCTGTTTGCTTTAAATCTCTGTTAACCCTTACTCGAACCTGAAACTAATAAGTGGAGGCCCAACTAGTATATCAAGTGACCTAAAACTCCACACTTTCTAGGATATTTTCAGCATTCTGCACGTGAACCAGAAGTTGTACGGGGAGGCAACATAAACGAATCACACAAGCCCAAGAGAAAACCAGCTCGTATAGCCCGCTAATCTTTCCTCTAATCTAAAAAGCTTAAGCTATTAAGTGGAGGGCTCAACTAATATATCAAGTATCAAACTTCAGTCTTCCAAAGTGAGATAACTTCAACACTATCATTTGTAATTTTCTACCCTCGGGTCACTTCCATCGTACTAATCTTCCTTGCTGTTGTGATGAGATGTTTCTCGACATCTTTGACCCAGTCATTGTAATTGCTGCTGCAACTTAAATATTCTTGACTACACTTCCTGGGATTATAGTGTTGTAAAAAGTGGATACTCATGTTAAGGGTTAGCCATCAAGGCCATACTGGCACTTTGTTATTTATAGAATGCATTTCTTGTGCCCTCTACAGTGAAACAAAAAGGAGACAAATGAACTGTTCTAGACTCTTTGTTTGGATGTGTACACTGAACAATTCAATTGAGCACATCAGATATAAGAATGGATCTCTTTAATCTTTGTAAAAAAATTGCTGATCCTGTTGGTCATGCTCTTTTTCCCCCAAATCTTTTGGTCTACATCAACTTAATTTATTCTTAATTTTTTATATTATCGGTGTGTTGGATTCAAAATAAATATTACTATTTCAATTTACCTCTGCAGATCCGGCATTTTTTTGTTCCAGATTCCGAACCTAGTTATTTCATGCAGTATTGCTGCCGTTGGCTCCTTCCAGCGCTTGTTTTGCATAGGGACAACTCCAACCTCAATTGGGTTGCTAAGGTTGGACCATACATATGTCTACTTTTGCATGTTGGGTCTGAATCTTCTGCTTCAAATTTGACATCTTATTTTTCTCAAATACCCCCATGGAAATTTTTTTGTTTGGAAAAATTTATTGGGTTAATGTTTGAACTCTTACATCTATTGCATTTCCACCATTCACTATTTAAACATAAATTTTGCCCATATTGCTGGTTATGTTTTGTACTTGTATGCCATCCAATACCCTGATTTATGCTTACATTGTTTCGGCGGACACACTTATGTGGTTTCAGATAGCTTGCCAACCGTTGTCAGTTCTGGTTAAGGATCATTTTGTGGCAGTCTTTTCAGTTTGTATGGCATTGCACTGCAGTAAGAAGTCTGGATCGGACAGTGGTGCAGCAGTGCTTCAGAGTTCAATTTTGCAGTTTGCTGAAATATCTGAGAATGAAAGAGACAAGCTGATCAAAAAACATATGGTCTGCTTCTGATATTTGATTAGTTACTGATTTAATTTTGATGACACCTTGAATTGTTTTAGACTGCTGGTTCGTTTCATATTCAACTGAAAATATGCTTTTCTCTTCTAGAAACTCTACATGTTCTGGGTGCTTTTTAGTTTTAGTCTTCTCAAATTATAGGTACACTTTCTAGTAGTCTAATCAAATTTATAGGTATACTTTCTAGTAGCAAGTTATGTTTACTTCTAAATAGAAGATGTTATTAGCTCCTAGAAAAGGAGTCTGGAAAGATTTAGTCACTTCTTAGAAAGGAAGTTTTCTGTTTTTTTTTTTTTTTTCAGCTGATCAAAATGATCTTATTATATGATCTTTTCATTTTTCCTCTGTACTTGCAGGTATCTATTGTTAGCCATATTTTGTCTCTTGCCTCTTCTTCACAAGATCCTCCACTTCCTTTCTTTTCCAGGGATACTGTTGCATATGCAATTCGAACAGTTGTTGATGGATTTCTGGAAATGTACTTTAATTTCTCTGCACTTCTTTTGGTTACTCCGTGCTTCATTGTAGAGACGGTATATTAATATCATTCTTACTGGTTTCCTGTAGTGAAGATTGTCCTTCAAGTATTGGAATTGTCGACAAGATAAATGTTTTTCGCCCAGATAGAGTTTTCATGGTGATAGTACAAGTTTAATGTTGAATATTTCTACTTCTTTTAGGATTTTTGTTTAGTCTATTAACTCTCATCCTCTTTATTGGCAGTTTATTGTAGAAATGCATTACAAAATTGCAGAAGCTGTTCATCATAGGCACAAATGCCATCGGTTGGCTGGTATTGAGGTTCTTATAAATATTCTTGGGCATAGAACTGCTGCTTCAAGCACATCAAAGTGAGTTAGAACCAGTTTCTTAAAATTTAGTTACTTATCATAATTTATGTGCTGCCATTTTGTATGAGCAATAATTTTGATAGTTTGTATTCGGAAAGTTGAAATTGAACTTCCTTTTGCCCTTCGCTGACTCATGTCTTTTATTTTTCTTACTTTTGGGCCGTATTTTGTTACCTACTTTTATAACTGGGCCACTTTTAGTTGTGCTTGACTGAAGTTGCGTTACATTTTTGTTGAAACGCATATTCTCACTTGAAACATCCATTGTTTGAGCTGGTGCAGTTATCTTTTCAACTTGATTGGGCAACTTATTGGGTGTCATGCTTTACAAGATCAATGTTGTCAGATTATTTCGATGTTATTGAAGACTTTTAGAAGCAACCCATCAAAAGAAGTTATCACTGTGCTTGGTGAACAGCTTCAGGTATGTGTCTTTTTAAAAATAGCTTAATAGTTCATAGATCTGCTTGTTTCTTAATGTTCTTGAACATCATTTGCCTTTTCATCTTTGCAGTTTCTAGTATCGAAGTTGGTTGCATGCTGCATTCCTTCTGAAGCTAATGGAGAATGTCCTGGCACTAAATTATCTCAAATCTTGTCTCTTCTTTTTGAGCTGACTGTTGATTCTGATCCATCTCTTTATGATTATGTTAGAGTAGGTTTTCTAACTTCATTGCTGTCAAATTGAGTCACTTCATACTGAAAGCTTAAATTGACAAGTGATAATTTGAAATACTTTGCATTCACACATGGCCCTATTTTATATGATACTTATAATGCTTGCAGATATTTTTCTTTTCCTTCCTTTTTCACTTTTCCTCCTGAAGTTCTAGAATACGGTCCTATTGATTTAAACACTTACTCTGGCAGGAACTAGAACCTTTCCCTGAAATAGATACTTTTGCTAGGATACGGAAGTTCCATCAAGAGTTATGTCAAGCCTACTCTCCAAGAGACCACTTGTTGAAGGTAGTCTGCTTTTGTTGTTTTTATTAGTCGAATACTCTTCCACATTATTCACCTTTCCTTCTTTTGTCCATTTTCAGTTTGCGAAAAGATCTTGTTACCTTCCTCCAAGATTACTTCTCTGGAGGTAGTTCCCTTTCTTAGCAAGCCTTTTTCTTGTTATTGACAAATGAATATGCCTATTGCTTCTTCCTGTCAAAATTAAAGTAATTTACTGCAATGTCAAAATTATAGAGCTTTAAACTACTTATGATATGCTTCATAAAACTTGGTATACTTTGCAGTCTTCAAGCCCTGCACAAGAAGTTACTAATGGGGGAGACCTTTGAAAGAGAAAAGAATGTACGGGGTTTTGCGGAGGATACATATTGGCATTGTGATCAGGAAACTGTTAGTGCAGTTTGGACACTTGTTCGCATGTGTGGTTCAGATGATGCAAATAGTGTTAGAGCATTAGTTTCTGATTTCATAGCCAAAGTATGTTACTTGATTTGTCTAAAGTGTTCTCTTAATCTAATTTTTTTTGAATGTCCGGGTCTCCAACATTGTATTGTGTTGATTTGCTTCAGGTTGGTGTTGGTGACCCACACTGTGTTGTTTTTCATCTGCCGGGAGACTCTAGTCACATGCATGTATGCAGACCTATTAATCATGAAAATTCTACCGAAATCAATACTCCTATGAATACCTGCATATCTGAGGAACTTCTTATTTCACTTTTGAAACTTCTAAAGAAGTACCTGATGGATGATACTGTTAAGATAATTGATGTCACATCACAAACTCTTCGGGTGAGTCCTTGGATATCTATATGTTTTTATGCTTTTATGTTAGTATCTCTCTTGTTGCATAAATCCTCTCAAGTCAATTTGTGCCCTACTTATATTATAAATAAAACTTCGTGTTGCTAATTGAGACTTGGAAATTGTAGAGATTCAATTCTAAGTTTAGTAGAATCAGTAAATGTGTTAGTGAAATTAGGAAATATATAAAAGTTTAGTTTAATTTTCTAGTCTAGCTTATTTCCTATTTCTAGTCGTAATCTCCTATATAAAGTAGTTTATCTTGTACTAGTAAATTTAACAGAAATGAAGTTGACCTTGTTTAACGCTGTTGGGAATGTGTGTTTTGTTTAGTTTTGTTTTTTTTTTTGTTTTTTTTTTTCTGTTTATATCTTTAAGTCTCTATGTGTCTAGTAGGACATCCCTAATTTTTTTCCCCCTCCAACCAGGGAATACTTTCAACTGAAAGGGGTCAAAGAGCTCTACAGTCATTTGATTCATATGATAGGTCTATTATCGAGGTAAATATTATTTTCTTAGTTCTTATCTATTATGTCTTCTTTGTTTTTATAAATTCTCGAAATTTGTTACTTATGGGTTTGATTTTTCTTTCTGCACATACCATGCTGGAATCTTATGTTGGTAACTTATAGGTATGCCACTACTTAAATATTTAGTTTCATGTGTAAATATTAGCACATGTATATTACTTCTTTTTTTTTACCTCAGGGCATGACAGTGACATGCAAATGGAAAACAGCTGAAGAACTTGGAAAATAGTTACAGACTGTAAACAACTAAAGTAAAATTATATGGGGATTTTTGGAAATAAAAGAGTAAATATTCTAACATGAATGTCAAGTAACCTTTGGTTCATCTGGCTTGCTAGGAACGGCAAAATTTTCCAGAGTATTGAGCTGGACTTACTCTTACTCATGAAAATCAAATGCTTTTCATTCTCCATTGCCTCCCTTCTCATTAAGGACAAGCCCGACACCTGGAGCCTTCAGAACTGGATCTATGATACTCTTTCATGTTCTGAATCTCCCAAGAGCAATCTATTTGTAACAGGCTTTGCCTTTCATCACTTGTATCTTTTCTCTGGTTCCCGCCTTGGGATCCCGAGCATTTGAGTATATATATATATATATTCTTAGCCGATCAAAATAAAAATAAATAAACAAACGAACCCCATAAAGCTGAGAATGTTTAATTATGATATTATTATATGTTAGTATACTAAAGAGAAGGATAGTCGGGACTGAAAGCTCATCATTGTTCCTGTGCTGTAGGTTCACTCTAAGGGAATCAATATTGAGCTGGTGGAGAAGTTCCTTCTGGATCTGGAAAGGAAATTTAATGGTAGAGTAGTGTTTGCTTTGAAGCCTTTATTTTATTTTTTTTCAAGCACCTTTCCTGTGTGAATGAAATTATAGCAATGTGAAATTATATCTATAATGATTTAGTCAAATATACTTCAAATATAGTGTTGCTTGCCATCAACCATGATGGGTTGTCATTGAATTTTCATGTTAGTTTCCCTCGGAGGAGGGGTGGGATAACCAGTCATCTTGCTATATCCCTAGCTGAATTGTAGATTAAACTCCATCAAAACCTTCTAGTATCAATTTGTTGCGGGATAGGGCTGTCTCTCTTGTCTAACTTTGAGCATTATTAAGGTTCTTATTGTTTGTTCATAGTTAAAGGAATCGGAAGGCTGTTTTGATGTAGTCTGGTGCAGACCTGAATAATATGAATAGATAATTTTGTTAATGTTGTCTTGGTGTAGTTTGTCTCCGTGTAGGGCTGAGTTTCTGTCATTTTGAGAATCATTTTGGGTTTGTAAATTTGGACCTATGGTTTCTTAGTTTTCTAGTAGTAGTAGAGTCCAGCCTATGAATTATATTGAGTGGTGAGTTGTCTTGTTAACCCAGCATGGGTTGATGCAATTCTGTTTTGCAGCAGAGTTGCAAGAATATTATATAGTGGGAAATTTGTAGTTTATTGGACAATCAATGAAAAGAAAGATATCTTCTCCCTACCTCTCTCTGTCGCTCTCTATAGACCTGATCTTCATTTTTCTTCTCAAGCAATTCTGGAATTCGTACCTTCAGAATGCTCAGTTTCTCCATTTTTTCTAGAACAGAGCTCGTCATGGTCTCTCTTTCTGAGGACATCTTGTCTTCATTTTTATCTAAAAAAAATTGTAGAGTAAATTCTATCCAACCTTGGTGAGAAAATATCAAGGGTCTGCCCTCCGTTCTTCTACCCTGCAAAAACCTCTGTCAGATTAGTAAATTTCATTTATTGCACCTGATGCAATGGATTTAATCTCTACAGTTGGCCCTTATAGTAGGGAAAGTTGTGAGTTCAATTATTGTCCATATGTTTTCTGGAGTTTATATTGTGTTTCTTTTCGAAAGTTGGGTTCATGGAGGACACTCACTATGGGATGATGGGAGTAATTATTTGAGTGTGTTCCAAATGCTTTGTACCTAACCCTTAATGGTAGACTTCTGCTTTTATTTTTTGTATTTCATGTTTTAATCATAATATTGAATATGGAATAATTCATATAATGTCATCATCAGCTGAGGCACTTCCATTGGAGAAGTCTACTGTATGGGAGACACACGATAAAACTTTTGAAGTGTGGATTTGTCCGCTTGTCTATTCGCTTATTGGCTATTGCAATGATGTGATTCTAAGGTATTCTGTTTGTATCACAAGTGTTGGGATTTTGAGGCCAAATTATGTCTGCTGGGGATCGCATTACGGTTATCTTCCCCATAGCTAGAATTAATTTAAGTTTACATGCCGCTTTTAGATTGTGTCAAGATATTGTGGTACTCAAAGCTGAAGTTGCTGAACTTCTGTTGCCAAGCGTTTTAGTCAATCTTGCCACTAGGAAGGATTTTGATGTTGATCTTGACAAGTTAATCTCCCGGCAGGTTAGTACTATTCAGCTGTTTCAATTGGTCTTGAATTTTATATTGAAAGTTTCAAATTATTATTTAAGTTGCTTTTCTTTGTTTGGGTCTATTTTATTTTGAAATATATATTTGTACTTTGATAGTGGTATGTTTTATCTGGTCTTTATTTCATTGTCTGGTTATGGGTTGCAGTTGCTCAAACAACACTAATCTATGGAAGTAATTGATTTGTATTTTATATGTTCACATGGATTTGTATTTCCAGTGCTCTATCAAATCCAAAGGAGACTATTGTTATCGATTCTATGTTTTATCTTGCCTTTTGCTCGGCAGTATGGGTGGAACTAAAGTTCCAACCTTTAGCCTCTCAGAGGAGGCAGATGCTACAGTTAAAAGGTTGTTTGGACTTGGTTGTCAAGCCGCCACATGCTACTTTATTATCTGTTCTAAAATAAGAATGGAGTGCATGACTGACTGAAAAATAGTAACGTGTGACGAATAAAGGCGTTCTTGATGAAGTGAGTTACATGCTACCTTATTATCTGTACTTAAATAAGAATGGAGTGCATGAATGACTGAAAAATAGTAACAAGTGACAAATAAAGGCATTGTTGATGAAGTGAGCATCCTACTAAAGTGTTGACTTGGAGCTTCATTCAGTTTGACGTGTTTAATGACATGAAGGGGAGAAAAGGACAGAGTTTAGGGATTGACATTACTTGTTGAGATATTTAAAATCCCATGATGTATGAGATTTGATGATGTAGGCCTTTATTAGAATAGTTTAATTTACTCCATAGGTTGAGCCTCAGGTCCTTAATCTATATCCTATTTAATTTATACTCAACGCTTGTAAAGCCCTATATAAAAGGGCTTCTGTTATACTATTAAATTATAACAATATTAGCAATATTAACGATATCATTTCATATTCTTTACATGACTGAAGATGTGGTTGTAGGTAGAACTAAATGCCATTTGCTTATGCTTGCAATGGACCCAAAATATTTATGGTTATTAAAGATTTCATTTTGAGTTGATGACCATGCCGCGTGTTTTATTTGTGAAGCTTAAGAGCCATTTAATAAATTTTTATTTGTTTATATTTATTTTTTAAGCTTGCCGTATGTTTTCTTTTGGTACCACTTACCAGTCATTACACTTGTCAAGATGTATTTCAGAATGCAGTCTTCGTTTCTGTGTTTGGATAACTTAATCATAATAATCATACATCATTTTCCTTATTTCTGTTCTGCGCGAATTCTAGCATGTCTTTGTTGCTCAATCTGCTGCAGATTGTGCATTTTTGCATGGAATAATCTTAGTGGCAATCTTTGTACTTTTTGTGCAGGTGCAGGAACATATATTTACAGAGTCTAATGGGTTGATCGAGTCCATACAAGTTCTATTGAATGCCCTCAATGAACTTCGATTATGTTATGTCGTGGAAAGATCATCTTCTGTACCCTCAAGACGAGAAAGTTCTAAGGTGAGCACATTATACTAATCGTTTTTAATATTTTTCTCCGCGTACCATTTTACTTAATTTTAAAAGCTGATGATGACTGACAGTGGATGACAATACAATGAACACACACACACTGGTACACTATGAAGGACCGACACTCTCCTCCAGCACAGTCGGTGTCCGATACTCAAATCGGACACGGCACTCTTCCAACACTCAGGCTTTTTTTGAAAAAAATAATTAAATTTTTCAAAAAAAGCCTAAGACTAAGTTATTTAGGTTGAACTTATGTTAATTTTAATTTGACTTTGACATACTATCAAGTTTAATTTAAATACAATTAAAAGCTATAAATACATATCATTTACTGTATATAAATTATTTTTTAATTAATAAATTAACGTGTTGGTAACGTATTGTGCCGTATTTTTTTGTTGTTTTGAAAATGACGAATCATGTGTCCGAATCGCGTCATGAATCGTGTCGCAACTTAGCTGGTACATGTGATTGTGAATTTTTCAATTCCATAGTGCTTTCCATAATGATAGTTATTACTTATCCATGAGCAATAATTTGCAGGTTCACGTGTTTAAAAAGTTAGTTTATAAAATTTTAATTAGCAATGATACCTTCATTTAATTCAGGGAGAAATTTATTGAGTAGCACAAGTACAGACAGTTTATCTTCCTAGAACTATGGATTAAATCAAGCTTATGAAAAGTAATGCCATTACTCAGACTTGGTGTGGTTCTCTAATTAAATCCTGGGATTGTTCTGGATGCAATCTTAACCATTTCCATCTTCACACTTGGCTTCTTCTAAACTAGCATGCACAATTTGCATGATGCTTTCACCTTTTGTCAACAAGGGTCCATGCCAGGATATTTACTTAAATACAGTTGGTTTAACTCTTGCACCAAAGTTTATTTAGTCTGATGCTTATTATACAATGGTTCAGCAGAATGCTAAACCTTCTAGTTATGGTTCGAGATCCCGTTCCTCGTCCACCAAAGCCAAGGATTCAGTAGCTACATCTAATGCAATGACTATGTCAACATATTTGTGGGACAAGGTAAACTTTGTCTAATGCATAGATTGCTTATAATGATTGTGTTGCATGTTGAAATACTTGAATTATGTGCATTACCAAATTATCATTTCAGTACACGTTCAAACCATTTTTTTTTGTCATTTTGAATCACGTACATATTAAAAGCCTTGTTCTGGTGTACAAGTATATTAGTTTGATCCTGTCACTACGCCAAAATTTGAACAACAATCTTCTTTTAATCTCAAATTAAATAGTATGTTATCCTTCAACAATTTTCCCAAACACGAAAGGCGCTAAAATTGTAAATAGTGCATAGAAAGGTAGCTTAAATTTCAGAAGTTATTGAAAAATTAAAAAAAATTACCTAGTTTTGTGGAGTTGCTCTATAAAGGTATCTAAATTGTATTAGAAAGATGATTATGTGTTGCTGAAATAGTTCTAGAACTGCATATTTTTTAGGACCAACGAGATTCAAAGATTTTGGTTTCTTCGAAAATCAGTCCTCTTTATTATAAATATATTTTACTCTTTACCAATAAAAAAATAAGTTACAAAACATTAGATTAGCGCATAATGATAGACTAGTGTGTGAGAAATGAATGGGATAAAGTAATAGAACTAAAGAAGATGAAGAAACAAATGCTAACATATTTGGATCAAGTAACAAATGCTAAGGTGTGCTCTTTCCATCCAGCATCAGTTGTTCTGGTGTCATTTGTACAGTATGAAACTAAAGAAAAATGCAAGTTCACACCTTTCCTAAATTACACATATTTGCAAGGCTACAAGGGTGATAGTTGTATACTTGTATTCACGTAACGTTATTGCATTGACTTCAATATATTCTGATAATGAGGCATATGTCATTGTCTATGTGTTGCACAAGAAGTACGGTAAGTTATGTTGAATGCTACCTCAGCAGTTATCCAACTCCCCTCACTTTCTCTTGTCCCCATAAGATACTTAAAAGCCTTATTGAGTTTATAATAGGCATTACTTGTTTCCTCAGTTTTGTTCTGATATGTTCTATTTCAGGTTTACTGGCTTTCTGTTGATTATCTTCTTGTTGCCAAATCAGCTATTGTGAGTTTCAAAAGTTTCATTTATTGTCTCTCTCTTTCGCTCTCCCACCCTTGTTATTTTTCTAGTATTATGAACCTATTTTTCTGACATGGCTTTGTGTAATAAATAGATTTGTGGCTCATACTTCACCTCTGTGATGTATGTAGAGCATTGGTGTGAGGAGCATTTCAATGGCCTCACATTGGGAAGCCCAGATTTTTCCCATCTCGAAATTGTAAGCTGTTTATAGATATTTGTACAATATGATTTTAATTTTATTTTGTGGTTTCTAAATGGAAATGATTTTTAACATGTTTACATTATTTTACTTATTTCCTTTTTGGTGGGTTACCAGTTGCCATGTCACATTGAAATACTTATCTCAGCAGTCACTCAAATCAATGAATTTGACAGCCTATATGGAATCATCCAGTCACATAAGGTCAGTCAAAATTGTTCTGTGGTGGGCATTTGACACCATTAATGTATGTGTTATTCCTAAAAATTATGTACAAACTGTTGTGTTTTATTTTGTTTCAGTTGATATGTTTGTAATTAGTATGAAATATGTTTGGCAATTATACTACAAACTATTTCCACAGTCATTATCGACACGCTACTCATATAGCATTTAAGGAAAGAAAAGACAATGGAAAAGATAGAAATTATTACGACTAAACTTGGTATATTCTTATCTTTTATCTAGCTTTAGCAATTAGAACTGAAAAAAAGAGTTTGAATGAAACCAAGGATGTGATATACAGCTCTCGAGGTATCGCAAACATATCAATCAGTTGTTAACATCTACTTGCATAGATAGTTTGCTTGGTTGGCAGCTTTACTCTGTAACATCAGGTTGTTGTATGTTCCAATGAGAGCTGGGCATAGAGTTCATGCATAATATCTGTGTGCTCACGCACAGATGGATCCTGAACTAAAGACGTTCTCACATTTGAGGACCTATTTGGTGTGTTTTTATTGTAGTTGACCTCTCAAATCATTACCTTTGAGCACGAAGGGAACTGGAGTCAGGCCCTTGAATATTATGATTTACAAGTACGATCAGAAGCCATGGGACAAATGAATGGTGGTTCTAGGAATTTGTCAATAGATGATTCTCAAACAGCTGGTCACGTTTCTTTCTCCACATCAAAAGATGAAATGAGACGAAGGAAACCTTACAAGGGGCTGATTAGGTCTTTGCAGCAAGTTGGCTGCACTCATGTGCTGGATTCATACTTTCAAGGATTGTCTTCTCAGAAGGGGCAGTTTCAGCATGATCCAGAATTCATTGAATTGCAGGTTGGCCTTTTCAAATTCATCTTCACGGCTATAACAGATGATAGGCAGTGTCATTCCATTTTACCGTCTAGGTTTAATTGGTAGTTGATTCATTATAGCACCATAATCTAACCATGTTTCTTGGATTTTGTCCGTCCACTTTTGCAGTATGAGGCTGCTTGGCGTGCAGGAAACTGGGATTTCTCCTTACTTTACATGGGAACTAATTGTGCTTCAAGCCAATACATAAAAAGTTACCATTTCAATGAAAATTTGCACAGGTAATTTTGATGCACATGAATGCTTCAGGATGTTTTCTGTAATTAAAAACTCTATTCATTTTAACGTTAATATGTCCAATGATATGAGAGATTAATAACATGTAAAAGTGATGAATGCTTATTGTAAAGAAAACAAAAATGATTGGGTACCTGATTTCCTAATTTACACATTTTAATTGTAACCGCGTGGACTTTTGTAATTAACTTCTCAAGGCTACACTCTGCCCCCTCTCCCCAAATATGAATAGTGAAAGAAAAAGGAAAAGGAAAGAAAGAATGATGCTATGATGTTGATAATATCTTTCATCTTTATAGTGAAGCATATCTCTACTGCACATTTATATAGAATAGGAAACTAACTAGATACTCTAAATATATGTTGCTACTGGAAGAATCAATTGGAATTTCGGTTAAACAAGGAGTATGATATATTGTTTAATCAATTGAGTTTATTAGTTTAAGAAACAATTGGGATGATATCATAGGTAAGAACAAAGCTGTGCATTGTATACAAGTATTGTGTTGTTGACTTTTGTCCTTAATGTGCGGGGAAGAGATGTGTCCTTTATTAACTTGTACCCTAAACAAAATATTTTTTTTTATTCTTTTTGGAAACTTAGTTGTTTGAGAGCACTGCAAGAAGGAGATGGTGATGAATTTCATAAAAAGCTGAAAGACTCAAAGCAGGTGATGCTTTGCTCAAAATTCATTTCCATATACTGGTAGCTGGATTTGATGTGATTAACATGTATGCCATTATTTTAGGAGCTTGTTTTGTCTGTCTCTCATGCAAGCGAGGAGAGGACCGAATATATCTACTCAACAATAATGAAGCTTCAGGTACTAATATTCCTGGCATGAATATTTTCTAAACTAATCAGCAAAATAGAGTGGCAATAGGCATTCTTCTATTTAGTCCAAAGTGTTAATTATTAATCCTTCAACTATTAGGTTTTATAGTTACATGTTTTCTTCAAAATTTGCTATTGTTTGTGTTGAAGTGGGTGATATGGGTCCTACATTAGATAAATTTGAAATAATTGAGCTATATATAATGGTGAAAGGGAAACCCTACTAACAAGGTTGACCTACTAATTAGTAATGGAAGCCCAAGCCATTGTATCTAGCCTATTATTGAAATACAACATGGTATCAAAGCTAGTTTTGATTCAGGACCGGACCCGTTTATGTTGTCTCCCCTTGAGTTCTACGGGCCGCTTGCAGATGGACATGCTTGCAGCGGGCTTACATGTGGAAGATAAATACCTACACGTGAAGGAGAGTGCTGATTTAAAAGGCCCCCGGTTATGCACGTGTCGAGCCCACACGATAAAAGGAAAATGTGAGGCTCGCACGTGAGGGGGAGTGTTAAAGTAGGTGAAATAAGTGAAAACCTACTATAATGGTGTTAGTGAAAACTTACTATAAAAGGATTGACCTTTTAGTTATGGAAGCTCAAGCCAATGTATGTACCCTATTATTGAAATTCAACAGTTTGAATGGTTACAGTTGATTTTAACCCGCGTGAGTATTTTATGAACACCTAAAATCCTCGGACGTTGCATTGACCACCATTCTTTCAAATATTAAAGATTTGGTGGTCATTTTTTATTATTTTTATTTTTTATTTCTATCGTAAATACCCCTGAGATAGTGGAAGGTTTAGCAACGACCCCAACCAGTTTTATTAAGAAGAGAAGCAAGGAAAGAAGCAAGGGGCACAAAAGGAGCCTTACCTCATGAGGAAAGATAACAATGCACCTTTACATAATATCTAAATGATCTGTCAAGATGCTAAGAAAAACCAAATACAAATTAACGCTGCCCTGCATAAAGAACACTGCACTGATCCTGGAGGATGCTAGCCTGAAGCTCCGTTCCTGGATAATATTGAATAAGAGTTATGTCTTCTATATTTCATATTTTAACCAGCTTATATCATAGTTTTTAACTCCAAGCTTAATTTATAGCCAATACGTGGGTCGTAGTTCAGAGTTTGAAATTTAAGATTATATGCAGATATTTATGAATACCTTATAAAGAAATGAGATAGGGTAACGAGATGAAATGCTTAGGTGGACTAGTGGTACTCCTAGCATAGGGAGTTTAGTGACCCATAAAGCAATAAGGACGGAGTGGAGCTATGGAGTTAAATATGAGCAGAAGATCCCAAGGAGTTTCGGTAAAGGATTCATGTAGCAGACTGCAGACCCTAACATTGCTTGAGAAATGACATGGTATTTGTTGTTGTTGTTTATGAACACCTTGGGATGCCATGAAAACAAGATCTCCCGACTATTATAACTTTACAAGTGTTTGGTATTCTATCTTCTTTTTTCCCTGCATTCCTCCTTTGGAATAAAGTTTTCTACTTTGAACTTTTGTTGTATAATTCTTTGTTTCACTTTTCAGTGTCATTATCACCTCTCTTTTTTCCAGATATTGTATCATCTTGATGTGGCTTGGAATCTACGCTGGACATCTTCGAACGAGACAATAAAATCCTATCAAGAGAAGCAAAAAGTATTTTCTGAACCAGTAATTCCTACTGTGGACCAGGTATTTGTCTGTATACGTCACTTCCTATTGTATATACCATTTATGCATTACACTGGAGACACCTGAAATCTATCCTTGAAGGATTGCCTAACAAAAGTTTTCAATTGCCATTTTAGTTGTCATGGCTGAATGGAAGTTGGAGTTCCATTTTGGAACAAACACAGCTGCATATGAGTTTGTTAGAACCATTCATAGCATTCAGGCGAGTTTTACTTCAAATCTTGGGTTGCAAGGCTTGTACAGCGCAACATCTTTTGCAGGCAGCATCTACCCTTCGTAAGGTATTATCTCAATATTCACATCTTCAACATAAAGGGACCGTGATTTTGAGCCATGAATTGATATACTGCTATATGATTTACAGGGCTCTAGGTTTTCTCAAGCAGCTGCTGCTTTGCATGAATTTAAGTATCTCTGTGTTGATACCCAAGATCAATATTCAGACATGTATTGGATTGGAAGGGTACATCGTTTTCCTTTCTTTTTCCTTGTTTTTGGAAGAGCATAAGTTTTATAACCACCACACAATTGAAAGTCGGTAATATTGTATAAACTTGCAGCTTGAAGAATCTAAGCTTTTGCGTGCCCAAGGTCAGCATGAAATGGCAATCAGCCTTGCAAAATATATCTCACAAAATTATCAGTTGAATGAGGAGGCTTCTAATGTATATCGTTTGGTTGGGAAGTGGCTGGCAGAAACAAGATCTAGCAAGTTAAGAGTGCTTATTTTGCTTTATGTTTTAAGAGTGTTTATTTTGCTTAATATTTTAAGAGTGCTTATTTTGATTATCATACCATGGAAATGCAGCTCACGAACTATTTTAGAGCAGTACTTGAAACCTGCAGTTTCACTTGCTGAAGATTACAAGACCACAGACAAGAAGTCCATAGACAGACAAAGCCAAACTCATTTTCATCTTGCACACTATGCAGATGCTTTATTTAAGGGTTATGAAGAAAGACTTAACTCTAGTGAATGGCAGGCTGCAATGAAATTAAGGAAACACAAGGTGCATCTTTTTATTACAACTTTTTCTATATAGAGACTTTTTATTATTTTAATTATTCAGCAAAGAGACTTAAGATACAAGTTCTCATAGAAGTTTTATTTGATTATTCATTTGCAGACAATGGAATTGGAAGCACTTATTAGGCGACTAAAAACTTCAACAAAGGCAAGTTCAGCCTCCCAACCACTAGTCCATTCCCTTTTTGCCATTTGTATTCAATAGACACCTTTTTTTTGGTTTAAAATTCCTTTTTGTTCCTCGAATATGTATACTCCTCAGGTTGAGAAGATTGATTATTCAGTGAAAATACAAGAGTTGCAAAAGCAACTTGCAATGGACAAGGAAGAGGCTGAAAAGTTGCAGGTAATCAATTAATCTTCCATAATTCAAAATTATAAGTAGATATATAGTTTCATGTGTAATGATTCATGCTGATTAGAATGAATGTGATGTTGACCAAATCTACTGATATGCATTACTGATATCCACACAACTATTGATAAAATTGAAAAGAAACGAAACATAGATAGCATGTGATGAACTAGATTGCATACCATCTGTATGACTAAGAACAATTTAGTTATACTCAACCTTCTCTTTGTATCATATCTTGTATGATCACAAGACCTTATGTTAGAGAAAATATATATGTTAAGGTTTAAAGTTACAGTATGCATCATTGTTGTTAAACTTGTGGTGGTTAATATATATAATTTAGTATTGGGGAACGGAAGATTTTTTTAAAGAGGCGGTCCAAGTAATTCTTTTTCCTTCTAGAGTAGTTGGCTTCTAAAAGGAGTTCTTCACTAGTTATGAATAGTTTTAGATATCTGTTATCAAAGATATGCTACGTAACCAAGAGACTGTTGCGATGTGTCCTATGGAAGCTAATTATGCAGTATTATGTAAGTGGCTTGTGACATAAGTTGTTCTAAATTGGTCATACATTTTCCCAGGGTTGTTTTATGTGACTGCTTGACCATATGAATCTGAAAATTTGATTGCATGCTTAAAATCAGTATCTTTTATCTGATATTTGTGTGGGTGTTGGATCTGGTGTTTGGGATTCGTATGGTCATATGAGTACTGTCATTACCTTTTTTTTTATGTTTTTAGTCATAAAGATTTTAATCTATTTGAAATTGCTTTGCTGCTTTCTTCCCACCTTCAGGAAGATCGAGACAACTTTCTCAGCCTGGCACTGGAAGGATATAAGCGCTGTTTGGTTGTAGGTGACAAGTATGATGTGAGAGTGGTAATCACCTATAATCCAAGTTTTCTGATAAACTAAAGTAAAAATATGTTTGCATATAACAGTGGACAACTCTGCCACTGCTCTTGTAACACGGCCAGTCCCAAGCCTGGTAAGGAGGGTTGGATAGGTTGACAGCAAGCATAAAACTGCCAATTCTCAAGAGCAAGTTGGTTTCATACATTTGACAGTCAAGCAGGCTGGATTAATATTTCATTAAAATATGGTCTCTGGCCCAGTTGTAAAAGGACACGCTTGCAATAGCACACGTGTAGAAGGAAAATGCCTACACGTGAGGGGTGTTAATTTAAAATGCCCCCGAACGTGCACGTGTCAAGCCCACGATAAAACAATGTGAGGAAAAAGTTCCGCGTTAGAAAAATATAAAGTGAATAAGCTATATATAATGATGGTAGTCAAATCCTATTAATAAGGCCGACCTTAGTATGGGAAGCCCAAACCTTTATATGTAGCCTAATATTGAATTATTGAAATTTAACTATATTCATCTGATCAGGTTCTTTTTAAGATCCAAAGCAAGCTTCTTCAACATGTTTTCCAACTATTTGTCAATTCACATTTACACTTTTGTGCGGTTTTGCTTTGATGAAAGGAATGTATTTGAGGATTGACCTATTCGCTTCCAGGTGTTTCGAATAGTCTCCCTGTGGTTCAGTCTCTCCTCTAGACAAAATGTCGTAAATAGCATGCTTAGCACAATTGAACAGGTATAGAATGAATGGCAGTATTCACATCTATATATCATGATGCAATGTTTTTCTAAATTCTTGTGCTGGGTTTCTATTACATATGTACGTCAGGTTCAATCTTATAAATTTATACCACTAGTATACCAAATTGCTTCAAGAATGGGTAGCTCAAAGGATGGCCAGGGGCCACATAATTTCCAGGTTTCACACTGATATGATTTTGTTTTTGTTTGTTTATTTTCAGATGGTTTTGAGCACTAATCTAAAATATTGAATTTTGCAGTTTGCTTTGGTTTCTCTAGTGAAGAAAATGGCCAAAGATCACCCATATCACACAATTTTTCAGGTATATATATTAGGTTTTTTTTTTTTTTGCTGTTGTGATACGAACCAAATGATGAAAGAGGTTCGTTCCCGGACCACTTTCACTTTTCATTCGTGTTATTCAAGGAAAATAACTTATCTGCCTTTCCAAGAATTTAAACTCACAAGTGAAATAAACAAACAAAAAAAAATAATAAAGAAGAAAAAGAAATCATGCACCTGCAATGATATTTATTGGTGACATTTTTCACCTTCTTTCTTATATTTCTTCGTGTCGTGGTACTAGCTTCTTGCTCTGGCAAATGGTGACCGTATAAAGGACAAACAGCGTAGTAGAAATTCATTTGTGGTGGATATGGATAAAAAGCTCGCTGCTGAAAATCTATTGGAACAGTTAGTGTGTTATCATGGGCCAATCATCAGACAGGTAACCTTCATCATCTGTGATCTTCATTTAAATTTTTTTGGAGGATCATTCATGTATCAAGTGCTTTGTATTCAAGTTTCCCTTAATGTTCATTGCAAACATAGATGAAACAAATGGTGGAGATATATATCAAGCTTGCAGAACTAGAAACAAGGAGAGAGGTTAGTCAAATACCTTCGACAATAGAATTACTTTCTGTTCTTCTGTTCTGCAGTCTTCCTGGGCCATCATTCTAAGACTTGCAATACCATGATTGTTTTAACAGCCTAACTAGTTTGTTTTAACAGGACACTAATAAAAGACTTGCACTACCAAGAGATATCCGCAGTGTTCGGCAGCTGGAACTTGTAAGTAGTGAACTACTATTATTAATTTGAGATCTTTGGTCTTTTATTGGAAATGATGATGAATTGTAACTCTAAGATCTTTGCTATTATTAGAACTAGGTGATATGATGAATTATGATACATTAAGGTTGATAGGTAAATGTAAAAGTAGTGCTATTGATACTCTTTAGTTTCCAAAATGCTGGAACTTTTCCTAATATTTAGTTCATTCTTCATACTTTGGTCCTGATACAAATTAATTCATCGCTAGCTACACAAATTGCATTTATTCTCCCGGTAGTTTCAATAATTACCTAAATATTTCATATTATGGGTGGCTGTGTGATTGGAAGACATAACATACCCTAATCTCGTATACATGAGGAAACCCTAGCTCAGACTATCACATGTAAGATGAAATATGAGCTCAACTACTCCTACTTTTTCATTGGAAAGGATAAACCACACTGGTCAATGATCAAGAGGAAAAATACATCTTATACTACATTAAATGTTTAAGAGTTCCCCTGTGCTAATTATATCTGTCAATGATATGAATGGGTAACTGTTAATGTGCTTCTCTTGATATTCATGCTTAGTTACATTTTCGCAACTTTTTGGACTTACAATTAGTCTATCTGTATTCTTTTTATCTTGTAACAAAGATACCTTACATTTTTCATTGGATATTCAGGTCCCTGTAGTGACAGCTAACATTCCAGTTGACCGCAGTTGTGAATATCACGAAGGTTCTTTCCCATACTTCCAAGGATTAGCTGATTCGGTCATGTATGTCTTACCCATAATGAGGCTGTTCCATATTAATATACTTATCTGATATTTTTAATATAATAATTATTGTTGTTATTTATTATAATAGCATTATTAGGTGCTAATTTTTCATCTATATTGATGAGAGTACAGGGTCATGAATGGTATAAATGCTCCAAAAGTTGTTGAATGCTTTGGTTCGGATGGTTGCAAATATCGACAACTGGCAAAATCAGGAAACGATGACCTAAGACAAGATGCTGTATGATTTCCAACTAATCACTCACAAATACATCCACGTGAAAATTAAAATGCTTAATTTCCGGGGACACTAGTCGCAATGCTAATTCTTTTCAAAATTATAGCATATTATTTATATAATTATTTGAATTTTCTATATGATTAGCGTTCATTGATGAAGATTTTGACTTTCAGGTTATGGAACAATTTTTTGGGTTGGTTAATACTTTTCTGCATAATCATCGGGATACTTGGAAAAGAAGATTAGGGGTACGAACGTACAAGGTATCTTCTGCATTTTGTTAAGGATAATTACTCCGCACTACTGTAAGAGATTCAAAATGAAAGTTCTGATAGAACTCAAGAGTTCTTTCTTTCAATCATCTGCATATCCTTTTTAATCTAGTAATTTGTCTTGTCTCCTGAAAGAAAAAACACTGTAACTTCATTAGTGGGTTTTTGGCTTTTTGCCATCCCTCATGTCTCATTTCTTGTGAATTTTGAACCTTCATTATTTCACTGAGCTTACCCTTTAGATATAAGATGAATCTTGCTATGATTTAAGAGCTTCTGCCCCTGAATCCATCTTTATTTTGCTGCTGTTTTATGACACTATTATTGGCACAGATTCTAATAATCGAGGCATCACTTTTCTCTATTCTAACTTGCTTGACCTAAATCTAGCATTTCATACCCGATATTCATTCATTATTGTTGGATTACCTTTGAATGTTGCATACCCTTTTAATTTTATTTAAATGATGCGCTTTTTTATCATTTGTACTCTGCAAAGTATGGGTTGTGTTGTTAGTTGTTACTTCTTAGAGTACTATGCAAGTTCTTAATTTATGGTGGGGCTCAATTTTTTTTTTATTACTTAAATGATTGAGAGCTATATATCATATTTTGTAGTGTATGTGGGTTGGTTGGAGGGTAGCCAAAAGGCCCAAAACTAATTACATATTGCGATGAAATGCTCAAATAATTATTGTCGTGACATTTAGTTAATGAAATAGGTTGTGCCTTTCACTCCAAGTGCTGGTGTTCTTGAATGGGTCAATGGCACTCTTCCTCTTGGTGAATATCTTATCGGAAGGTCAGTTAAAATACAACATGAGGTGGTTTATCTCATAACTTCTGGTTTAATGCAATTCCTCTTACCAAATCCTTTTCTTTTCTGTTTGAAACTATTCTCTTTTGCGCACGTGTCAGCATGAGAAATGGAGGTGCACATGGTCGTTATGGAATTGGGAACTGGCCATTTCCAAAATGTCGAGAGCACATGTCAAATGTAAGGGCCTTATGTTTCATATGTACCATGTTTCTTTTTTTGTTTGTCATGAATGATGTAGAATTTAAAACAAAATCCAATAAAAATACTTCCTAATTCAAGTATGCTTATGTTAATCACTGACTTGAAAACAACCCTATAGATTATCCCAAACAATCTGACAGGTGTAACATGTGGAATAAACTAGACTCTAGTGTGCCTCTGTTTCTTTCTTCTGAGAATCTAAGTTGTCTGGTCCATACGGCTGATTGCAAACCCATCTAAAACTAGGAGTTCTCTTGATTGACCATGTTTCTGTCAATGTTCATTTACTGCAGTGCATCTTGTAAACATATTTTCTTTTGTCTTAAATATAGTTTCCATGAAATTATATTGTGAGTTATTTTATTTCTTATAAAAATTTCATGTAGTTGATAGAAGATCTAAATTTATATGGGAAAATATGATTACATTGTTTTCAGCCCAAGGTTAAAAATTATTGTATCAAGTACTTTTTTATAATCTTACAGTGTGATTTCTTTCCCTGGAAAGTAACTGATACATGATTTTTTTTATAGGAAAAAGACAAACGCAAAGCTTTCCAGGAAGTTTGTGACAACTTCAGGTCTGTTCTTGCTTGCCTTTTCTTTTCTTGTGGAGCGAGGGTAAAAGTTGGTTAGAAAATGGACTAGTTAATGCTGTGTAACTCCTAATCCAGTTGACATCTCATGCAGGCCTGTTATGCATTACTTTTTCTTGGAGAGGTTCTTAAATCCAGCTGAGTGGTTTGAGAAGAGACTTGCTTACACTCGAAGTGTAGCTGCTAGTTCAATGGTTGGTATCTTGTAGCTTGATATGACATTTCGAAGCTTAGTTCCCATATCAAAGCTTGCCTTGTCATTTTCTGTCGTAAATTTTAATTTCATCAAATATGCATTGTGTACTCAGGCGCAGAGGTCACAGAGGTATAATGGATGTGATTCTTCCTTCTTCCTCCAATTGTGCCAAAACATAACCCTTTGTGGGTATTTCTGTATCCCCAGCCATTACTTATTGACATGTCTTTCTACTGGTTATATGGATATTCTTCCAATTTTAAACCCCCATAAAATACCAACCTTCTGAATAGCCACCCTACATTCTAGCTTAAGTTGTGTCTGAAAAAAAATCAATTGGTCGACTGAATAAATTGTAAGTTTGTAACAAATGAACCAACTAATAAAAAATTGTGACTATTTGCTTCAAAAAAAGTACTCTTTAACAGCTCACTGCTCTTACTTTTTGTCTGTACCCAGATAAATCAATGGAACAGTCAGTATATTTCCTTCTCTTTTGCTTCCCAGTTTATTTTATTTCCTATACTTTTTTTATTAAATATATGTATATTTCCTTTATAATGGCTGGGGTGGGTTGGGTTACCCCCGCCTTATCCCCTAGCTTTTCTGGTTGGATGGATTACCCCCCCCCTTACCCCATACCTATTATGGGACTCTGTTTCAAACTTCTACATTTTTGTAGGCTAATCAAATTCTACCTGTTGATCACTCTCAACGGTTTGAGTTCACTTTATATTTGATGAAGATGTAATTATCTTACTAAGTTGGTATGCTGACATCTCAATTTAAATCAGGTGGGCTATATTGTCGGCCTTGGAGATCGACATGCCATGAATATTTTAATTGATCAAGCCACTGCCGAAGTTGTTCACATAGATCTTGGTGTTGCATTTGAGCAAGGCTTGATGCTTAAGACTCCAGAGCGGGTTTGTTTTAATTCTGAAGCTCAGTAACCTTTTTTTGCTGATTAAATAATTGTTTGTTAGGGTTCTCATCTTTCATTATGTATTGAACTATGCAGGTGCCATTCAGACTGACACGAGACATTATTGATGGCATGGGAGTTACTGGAGTGGAAGGTGTTTTTAGAAGATGTTGTGAAGAAGCTCTCTCTGTTATGCGGACAAATAAAGAAGCTCTCCTGACCATAGTTGAAGTACGATAACTCAGCTTAGACTTAAAAAAGTAGTGAAATGGTTTTTATTCTAGATATTAATGGAAGGGTAGTCGTGCAGGTATTTATCCATGACCCCTTGTATAAGTGGGCTTTATCTCCTCTGAAGGCTTTGCAGCGTCAAAAGGTATTTCAAAAGTTCAGTTCTTTTTTTTCAGTTTCTACTGGAACATGTATAAAATTTATGACAACATTAAAAGGGATAAAACAATAACCTTGGTTTGGCTTATTGAAAGGACCCAAACGTGGACTCGATGAGACCTTTCTAATACTTCTAGATTTTGTTCCAATATGGAATTATCATTCTGTTAAGAATATTAAGCTTTTTCCTTTCATTTGTGATTGTCTGATTAAGTGACCATAATTTTAATTTTGCTTCTATATTTGTTTCTCATTGGCTTATATAAAAGCTTGTTATTGTCTGGCTGCTGAATGCCTATAGTTTACTTTCGGTGCAATAACTGCAGTTCAGTTTTCCTGATTTTTAGCAAATGCCTGTTGCTTACTCACATTGGATTTTCATATATCACTTGGATAGGAATCAGATGACGACCTTGAGACAAGTCTGGAAGGTTCAGAAGATGATTATGAAGGAAACAAGGATGCTACTCGTGCACTGATGCGTGTCAAAAAGAAGCTAGATGGATATGAAGAAGGGGAAATGAGGAGCGTTCATGGGCAGGTAAAAGTCTCTGGACTCCCTAGATTCTTTGTTGTACCCAAGTTTGTATCAGCCATCCATCATTCTAATTTTATCAAAGATTAAACAAATAGCCGGGCTATCTATATCAATACTTATTCCTGCAGTACTAGGACATGAACATACATATAATTTTCTGTTGGAAGATTTGTGATTCTGGTATACACATTCGCATTATTCTGAAACAAGTTAGTATAACAAATTAGCATTTAGCTGCATGGCTGTCTCATTAAAAACAAAAAGCGTTATTTACTCGTAAACATAACCCTTTGTGGATTTGCTTCATTAGAAGTGACAGGAATAATTATCACTGTAATTTCATAAGTGAGTCCTTCATTAGACACTATTTTTGGGTAATGTTTCCCTTGAATTGTAAGTTCCTTGTCAATCACATCTACGGAGTTTGTGTTAGATCTATTGCTTATATCCATATTCTAAGTGGTAATGTTGTATAAATTACTATCGGCCACACTTGAAATAATGTGGAAATATTTTTTTTCAGGTTCAGCAACTTATACAAGATGCTATTGATTCAGAGCGATTGTGTCAAATGTTTCCTGGCTGGGCGGCTTGGTTGTGATACTCATCTTCTATTTAAAGCCACCTTGGTCCCCAAACATCTTGTACAGGCGGTTGATTTGTTGGCTGGATAAACTATTTTCCATTTGTTTTGTAGTTAAGAGTCGATTATTTGGGTGGTCTTGGTGCATTTTGTACATAACGTTCATTGTATCCATTCAGTGAAAACTCATGTAAACAAATTTGTTTTTTGAATCATGTTCTTTGAAATCATGACCTAGATTCTGAGCACTCTTGCAGGAAACACAATATAGGGTGAAAACAAAGACAATATCTCTTGTCAATGTGTAATTCATTTCTGGGCATAAAAATTATATTTAGAAGTGTATGGATGCTAAAAATGAAAATATCTCAAGACAGATAGGTTTGTTTAGGCCTGAAATTGAATGCACAACCGCTGAGTTTCGTGAATCTATGGATGCAATGTATTGTAAAGTTGAAGAAATAGATGGTTTGTTTAATAAGCACATGGTCTGTATTGTGGCCCAATGCTTATAATAGGATTGTATTTGATTTAAAGATGATTCATAACATCCTCTCTCATCTCATAGTTGTTAAAATGGTTTCTTATTGCCTCAGCATTATATAATTTTCTATAACCATGGATTGGATGCTACAACAAACCGTCCACTTTAAACAACTAAAGTCGGTTTTAGACACTTCTTTTATACACATATAATATGAATTTCAAACTCCACGTCAGTATTTCACCCATCATACGGCTTTTAAAACTCCACTTTACTGGTTTACCCTTTTTTTTAACTTGCCGAATGTGGATTAGCTGTTTGTGTTTTTTTTTTTTATAAACAAACGGTATTTTTTATTTATACAACTCAAAATTTCAAATAAAATTACAAAATAATAGACTGAAATCCTCATAACAAACATGAGATACGATCAGATACTCAAATGTTAAAAATGAAACTAATGCTAAACAAGCTAATAATACAAAAAACTAATGAAATAGAAAAACTTTGAATTCGCATAATCAAATAAGGACCAATGACCTATCAAGGATAAAAGAATTTGCTCAATAATTGAATTTGACAAAAAGAACATAACGGAATCTCAAAGAGCGAGCAAACCTCCCGAGCACCCATTAGAGGACTTGGACCTGATTAAATTAAATCGTATACTAAAATGAACACTAAACAATATGTGAGTACCAAAATAAACTAATCAAACTTAACTACGTACTAAATTGATTTTATTCCTCTTAAAAGAAAAACACCAAATCCATCCTTATCCACTTTCTTGTCAATCAAGAATAATCCAATTTTACACTATTAATCCGTAAAGTAACGGCTCAAACAATTTTTTTTTTTTTTTTGCTTCCTTTGTTGGTAAATTTTTTTACCGTTCACTGAGTCCCACATGTCATCATCTAGTACTAAAATAATAGTCACGCAAACCAAACCCTCACAAAAATTATTCCCCAAATCACAATTCTGTCCTCTCCAGCATCAACTCGTCATCCAATCACAACCTGCCACGACATCTTGAAATAGAAGATTTTTATGACCAATTCCGTAATTTCACTGGAAATGAAAAAGCTGTGTGTCAGTAGTAAAAATATTAGCGTCCCAAAACGACAGGCCGAAAACAAGCAGCGCCGCACCGCCAAAAACCATCAACGACAGTCGGTTCCGTTATGTTTGTTACTCCAGTACTTCTCTTTATAGT
>JAYMSZ010000036.1:0-42335 GCA_036897665.1 Pelargonium citronellum
ATAATAGAATCTATTAACTGCTTTTACCCATTTAAGCTGTTAAGTTGAAATCGATAAAAAAGATAAGAAATAGGATACGTTTTTAGGTATGCAAGTCTTATTATTTACACCCAAAGTTTCATAAAATATAGATAAACCATACAGCCTTCGATCTTTCTAAATAAACTCAGTCAGATAAATTAATTAACACAGCTGCTAATACCTTTCCAAAAATACCTTACTGGACTGGATTCCTAGCCTGCTTCGAGCCCTAATTAGAAACAGTTAATAAAAAATTATAGAGTCCTGCTTAGTTTCTATAATGGGTTGAAAAAGAGGACCGCTAAAGGGTACCCAACAGGCCCTTATAAAATTCCTACAACTCTAAACCTGTATCACTAAAAAGAAGATAATTTATTGTAATATTTTTCAAGGGGGCGCTTCCACGAGTATCCTGTATTTATAAATTCCTCAACGCAGTTCAATCTCCTTATTTGCGAAAGTTATGTCTAGAGACTTACCTTACAGGTTTATTAGAGAATGCCTGGCTTAGACTCACTAAGAGGCAAACCTTTTCTTTATATTTATTGCTATTGCGTATTAGAGATCTAATATTGATAAGGATTCCCTGGACCTAGAGTTAGTGGACCCACAATGTCTTACTCTTCTTATTGTAAGCAAGTTAAAGAAAGTAGTCTTAGTCTTAAGAGTTAATTGTTATTGTAAATAGGGTCCTCCTTTATTATGCTTTGTATAAGTGGTAGTGCGCGAAGGGAAAGAACATTTGGCTTTTTCTCTACCTTGTAATATGATAGGATTCTTAAAAAACTAGTAAGTAAAAAAAGGAAAATTACTTATTGTATATAATTTAAAAATACAATAGAGAAATTGTTAGAACGGCTTTTATATACCAGCTATAATGACTTTTCTAAGGTAAATCTTATAACATAGGATCCCTTTGGAAGTATTTTCTTGTACATTTTTATAAACCATGAGCCCCGAAAACTCGTGTAAGGAGCTTTAATATTAAGGAAATTCTAGGCTAGGGTAGAAAACCTGTCTGCGTAGTCTAAGAGGATTCTCTTTATGGATGTTTTCTAAAAGGGGCTCTATTCTCGAATGTCTTAAAACGAACGATAAAAGGCTCTGATATACAAACAGTTTACTGGGAAGGCTAACTTGTGTTTTATGGCACTTAAATTGCCTTACAAAAAGTTCTTATATTGTTCTAATTAATAGAGTTTTGTTGTTATCCTTAGTTTCTTTTTATTGAAAGTAATGAGTTTTTCCGGTAAAGACAAGCCTAGATATAGAGCTCGCGGATACGTTTTTTCTTCTTGTCATTTCTCTTTATAACTTAACTGGAACTCTAAGGAATTTTGTAATTAAGTATAACTAGACCTGGGTGTTTCCCTAAGTTTATTTAAGGTCTAAGCCGAGGTATTGTAAAAAAGTAAGTTGAAAGTATAGAGTTAGGGTTTTCTTGTCTTTCTGAGCCAGCTAACTGGTTAAAGGTAGTTTCCGACAAGGAGATTTTCTAGAGTATTAGCTAGCTAAAGGAATTTGTTTCCAGTAAATGAAGTCAAATTAAAGTCTTTTTCACTGCTCTAGGAAGTCGTAATTACGGGTTTTTTTACTGAACAAAGTAGATTTAAACTAAGTAGCTAAGTCGTCAGGAAGTTTCATTTCTTAAGTCTTTTGGAGAAATTAGGTGTTATTGGAAGAGTTAACCGGTGAGGTAAAGTAACAATAAAAGTGTAAAAGTCAAACCTTTTTCTTATTTTCCAGATCCTGTTTTAAAGTAGGAAGTCACAAAGGACAATTAAGGTGGAAAGAAATTCCTTTTTTCTTCAGTTCTGGAAATAGGGATCTAATTAAAGAGGGAATTTCCATAATGAATAGGTAATAAGGTAGGGAGTTTTTAACCTATAGAGTAGTAGGCATTAGAAAACAGAAAACGGGGAAGTTCTTTTTTAAGGTTTTCTAAATTCTTATTTTGTAGCTTTCTAAACTTAAGGCTAAAGTGGGATCTTTCTGACGACTTATTGGAGCTTAGTCATTTCTATTAAACAAGGGATTTCCTTCTCACGAATCCCTGAATAGTCCAGTTTACCCTTCGTTTGAATTGAGTTTCTCTACTTCGTATCTCTCTTGGATTCACTCAAATTCTAAAAGTATTTTCTTATATTTCATTTTAAAGAGGGTCTTTATTAGAAGAGGAACCTCGTTTTGCAGGCAGGTTTATAGGGCAGTTACTTAGCGGTAATAGCTTTCCTTTTTTTTACGTTTTAGAGAGGTAATAGAAAGACTTAGTTCTCAGGTTCTCGGCAAGGAATACCTTGTATTTATATAGTTTTGCAGGTCAATCTCGTGACTATGTAAAGCCTTTTTTGTTTTGGCCGCAACTAGGGGGTAGCTACTAAGTAAAACTAGCTGAGGTTTCCTTCGTTCTTATTGGTTCTGAACCGTGGTATTTGATTAACTATAAGAAAGATTCGTTTATCTTTATCAGTAACAAAATATCAAAAGGAGATAGACTTTCTAAGAAGCTTTTTCACAATTTCCTCTTCTTTTCTTATGCATAAACTCGGTATATAAATTCCCTGATCGGAGGTTGAATGAGTTGTCCCTTGCCATTTGCAAATGTGCACTCTCCCGTGATACTTTGAGCTCTCTTTAGAATTCTGTATAAGTGATTTCCTTATATAGCTAACCCACTTTAACTAAAACTTATTCTAGCTTGTTTAATCCTTATGTATATTGCCAACATCTGGACTAGTATATAAAACCTCCCCGAATAAACGTCGTTTACTTTCCTCCATACACTAGTCTTATAACCGGGGCTCTTAGGGATCCATACCCCTACTAGTTTATTACCGATTACACAAGTAAAGCTATTTACACTTGGCTTATGATTTACTTAGATTAAGTAATTCCCGAACTAGGCTCTTTTGGTTTATATATCCCAGGCTGACTTACTTAAGACTGCATCACACTTTAACTTAAGAGGCACCAATTGGTATATAAATAAAGTCTTTCCTTAATTTTGAGCTTTTCTATCTATTTTTTTCTTCTTTTTGCAACCTTTGATTCTGCTAATATTTATTTCTTACTTACTAGATTTGAAACCCATGCAAAAAAGGCTAATTATGTTGATTTAGCAAAGTTTAGTAATCCTAAAAAAAATGAACCAGGTATTACGTTATTTACATTTTTATAAGTCTGGAATACCCTAGCAATTTTTAATAAAGGAAATCTTAACAATAGGATGCCTTTTTAAAAAAGCTCTCTTTGTACCCGGAAAACCTATTTTTAATGGTTGTTAACAAGAAACTAGAATCCTTATTAAGAATCTGAACCCCATTTAATACTGCGATTATATGAACTTGTAATTTTTAGAATTTCTATACCTCTTCTTAAAATTACTAAAGCTCTTCTGTTATACCAGCTCACTTAAAGATAAGAATTTTACTCTAAACTAATAAGGATTCTTTTTAAATCTAAAATTCAATATAAAATGACAAGAACAAAGACCTCTTTATATTGTTTTCTTGCCATTTAGCCGACCAGCTCAGAGGTATTTCATAGAGTTATATAGTTTTAAAGTCCTAGGTCATAGTATGTGCCTAATTTTTAGATTTTTTCTATCTTATGAATCCCTTAAGTATGTAAAAAGTACCAAAACAATAACTATAAGAAAAAGCTTACTAACTCCCAATTATGCTAACAAGCTACTCAGTAGGTATTTTCTTTACTTTTAGTGTCTGGTCATATACCTAAATAAGGGAAGGGCTAGAAAACCCTATCATAACCAAGTAAATTTGCATTTAATCTAGAGTCTAATCTTAAAATTTTTAAGACGGGCCCTCCTAGGTTATGTATACCATACTACTCCACTTTCTAACAATTCTTGTGTAACATACGAAGCTCTAAGAGAAAACAAAACCTAGTAAAAGGGACTCAAAACAGATAAAAATCTAAGAATGAAAATATACTTGATAATTAAAGTGCACTCTGTATTTCAAAGCGAATTTATAACACATTTTATTATTCCGAATACAAATATAAAGAATTTTAGGATACACGACTAGTATTTGATTCTCTTTAGCGGGGGATATAAGTAATATATACGGATTTCTAGTTGCTAGTTTGAGTCAAATAAAATAAAAGCGCTATAATCCAACCTATCAAATTTGGGCGCTTCCTTTTTGTAATACTGTAATACTTCTGTCTTATACGCAGATTCTCGCTTATCAGACTAAAGCATCCACTTAACTAACCGGTTTCGAGTAAGAGAGACTCTTACTTTCTTTATAAATAAGCTAACCGAGAGCTTCACTGTGTTTCGTATATCAGGACAGGGATACGCAAGAGTTAAGGCACTGCCCTCGCTAAATTAAAAGTTTGGATCTAAAAAAGACTTTTGGTTTATACTGCAGTATTTGAAACCCTTGAGTGAGAGTCATCAATTGAAATTACACATATATTTAAACCCCCGATATGACCTCCTACTAATAGGAACATGGATTATTCAGAATTTCTGCCAGAGTGGACAGGATAACACTTTGAGAAAGCTAGTAGTATCTTTTCTTTATAGGTATTATAGGTATCACCTTTCCGCTATTATTTTTCATTTTGTGATAATATATTCACGAATGAGTCATCAAGTTTAACTAGGAGAGTTTATAGGATTCCTCGCTATATTTAAAAATAAACTTCACAGTCTCGCAAAAAAGACCTAATCTGGGGTCTTCCAAACTCCTTTGATAAGCATATCCGTAAAGGTAATATTCTAAGAAATATCTCCAACAGAATATATTCTTCTACTAATTTGAAACGTATTCCAACAAGAAAATAACCTAGCTAAGATCTTACTCGCTTTAAGTCCATAATACTATGTAGACGTATAAAAAAACTTGCAAGTACACAATACTAAAAAGCTAATTATAAGAATAAAAAGAAGGAGAAAGTTTTTAGGGGTAAACGAAGGAGGAATCGAATAGCAGATAGCTCTAGGCATAAATGCTTATTTACGTTACATTTTTATAGTAACTTACTTGGTTAAGAAAAGCTTGCAAAATGTTTACAAAGAACCCCTTAGGACACACTACGAGAACTATAACCCCAGGTCTAAGTTGACAGCAAAGCCGCTAGAATGTTAATTTTCATGGGGGAATTAAAAATCTAATATTATATCACAAGCCTTCCTTTATGATTGATCAAAACAAGTCAGAGATTAAAAAAGAGTTTTAGTGAGTATCATGGTATTCGGTTAGTATATATAGCATAACATAGTAAAATCACTCCGATTAGCACAGTATCCGTTTGTTACCACAATATACCTATGAGAGTCTAGTAAATGCTAACCCGGGCATACCTTTTTGTATTATCTTTTACCGATTTACCTAAGCTAAGTGAAGATTTAGCTATAGCAATCCTTCTAAGAAGGGAGCTCCCCTTAACGAAGAATTAAATTAACGCAGTTATATCTAGGTTGTATTAAGGTCCTAAAACTTTGGGGATTCTTACTCGTGCAGGTTTATACTTCAAACAGATCCCGTATATTCTGCTCGTGGTGTTACTGTACATGAGTGCCTACGGAGAATATCCAAAAAAAGAGGGGCAGCAAAGGTATTAAATTCTACGCAAATGGGTTTTTCCTTGTTTCAATCTTTATGATTCTATAATATAAGTTAATTTTGAAAGTAATTTTAGATGAGCATGCTTACACAAAGTCTAGTTTAGAAATCTCGGCAATTTAAGGAGTACGTCCTTATCTAATATAAGGGGCACATAAAGTCCATAAACTCTCCTACATATATGATTGCGTTCCTCGTAAGCTCGCCCATAAGGTTCCCAATATAATAGAAGCTGATCAAGAGCCATCCAAAAGTACTGTCTGTCTATACCTTAGTTAGAAAAGTCAAGATTAAGTCAGTAGGGAAACCCTAAAAAGAAAAGAAATAGAAAATGTATTTAAGGTTCTCAGGGATATACTCGATATCAAGAATGCATCAAATAAGGGGTAGTAATAATTTTAGTATAATAGAAGATAACATCTTACTCCCCTCCTATTACACACTATATAGTAAAATAGTAAAAGTCTTACTACCTTACAGACCTATCCAAAGTACGGGGACACCTAAAGGAAACCTAGATAACTCAGTATGAGGACTTACTTTTATTCACAAACTTTTGTACTTTCTTTAGGTGCTTTATAGCCTTGTTTTGATTTTGAAGGGCAACCCCTCAAGTTGAAAAATGCATATACTACCCCGGAAAAGCTAAAAGGGGATTTTTAGTTAAAGTTCGGAACCTTATACTTGGCCCATGGATCTTAAGAATCTCTTATAATTAATCGTGTAAGTGCTTTTGTAAACTTATTTACTAGGAGGATGTTGCCCTATATTAAAGGTCCGGAATTGCACTCTATTTTATATCTTAAACGAATTTCTCTAATAAGCTCGTGTAGAGACCTGGCTGGATACTAAAACTTAAGTGTCTCCTGCTATAACTTCCTTTCGGGTATACCCCCGTTATAATCCATCCTAAGGGTCAAAAGAATAGTAATTATTATCTCTAATAGCTGACACAGTTTAAAAATAAAATATCAAAGAGTACGTTACTCAAGTCTAAGAGCTCCCCTATTCAGTCTCATCAACCCCCCAAAAACCTTTTCGCTGGGTTCTATAGTTTAAGGATTCCGGTGTAATAACGAATTACAACTGTAAAATTGGATCCTAAGCTTTAATATTTACAAAGTTATGCTTGATAAAGATAATAATTGTAGTAGAATTTTAATTAATACGTGATTGGACGCTTTTTTCCTTATTTGGATGAAAGACTTATAAAGAATGAGGCAAGGCAAAAGGCACGGCTCTATCTGGTTAGGTAGATTTTTAATACATGAACACTTATACCGATTAACTAGGAATTACCAATAATAATCTATAAACTAACTCGTCTAACACTTATCCTTGAACTTATGCTTGTAAAGTTCCTTAAGTAAATAAGTGGGAAGGTCCCTTGTATGCACCAGGCAAGACTTTTCTAGTATCGCGTATTTTTTATATAAAAGATTGTATTAGACTTCCAAAGCATATTCGACTGCTGATTAAATCTTGTAACTAATGTATCCTGGATTTAACTATCAACGCCTTTTTTAGAAGTACGACTCGGTTTCCTTATAAATTTATATCTTTTTAGCTATAAGGTCCTCTTCGGTAGGACACCTGCACGCCTTTAACTTGACCCGGTTTTCGATTCCATACTTAGGTTCGACTAAGTTCTTGAAGGATTCCTAGGTACACATTTAAAACTCTAAATGTTCCTCAAACCCTTATCCAGTCAGAAGATTATACCCTTATGAGTTAAGTAGGATAGCTATGCGGGTATTTTCTTATTCGTAGTCAGTCATTTTTGAACTTACATATTATGATAATACTCCTTATCTCATACGTGGTTTGATAAACTGCAGGCTATTAAGGTTCATTTACAAGGACTTCAAGATTTCTTTATTTACTATGAAAAATCTGAAGTAGCTTCAAATCAAGCATATAAAATTCTTAGACTCTAAAAAAAAAAATATATAATTGATAAAAACCGTATAAGATTTCGTGTTATAGAAAATATAAGGGACAAAGTTTATAGCTAATTTAAGGAAAAACCACTTATATACGCAAAGCTTAGCATACTATATCTAATCTTCTCAATTTTTTTTAATTTTCATTCTACAAATCAGGATACTATGAAATCATACAAGGGTACGGTGTAGAACATACTTAGAAAGACTTTGAAAAATAGAGATAAGAGTCCCCCAGATACTGGTGAAACCTATTTCCTGAGCTTTTAACTGAAAATATCCTGTCATCCCTTTACTTTAAGACATCTTTCGGGATCCAACCTTTCCTAGTACTGTATTTATATACAAGTTATAGTCAATTACGGAAATTAATATTTAAAAAGAAGATAGCCAAAACTAAAAAAATGCAGCTTTTTTATCTATAGCTTATGTATTTTACTTTGCTTATTCAGAAATATGCTATGATACCAGCTTGTTATATGAGTGCATTAGCAGGGGATCTCTTTACTGGTAACTTTGATACTTGCATATATTTGACTTTTTTGCAGATACTGAGATAACAACCCAACTTAACAGGTTTATAAACAGCGAAATAGTTTCCAAATTATTAAGTAAGCAACAGTTATATGAGTAACAATTCTTATAGGAAGTATTAAAAAATGAAGTTTTCCGTATCACGTTTAATGAAGAATTCTTATCTAATTGATGTTATAACTAGTTAAAACTTGAAATTTACTTTTGATTTATTATTGTCACTCATTAAAGGCCATTAAGCAATCTACAATGTGCTTTAAGACCTCTTATGATTCCTTATATTTCTTTTTAATTTCATTTGTTTTTAGCGTATTTTTGCTTCTCCTAATTTCCCTTAACTCAACCTTTTGGTAATTTGTTTAGTAGTGAACTTCTTTCCCGTGCGTTCGTCATTAGTCACTCTTGCGTAACAGTAGAAATCAGAGTATCTGAGATTAATTACCTGCAATCTGATCCAGGGACAAATTGTTCTTGCCTCAACAGTAAGTGGTTTAAAAGGGCTCCGAATGCCCCTCATATAAAATATAAAAGGATCTTCTCCGTTTTGGTTCGAAGACTTGGAAGGGTCTTCTTACTGGGTTTCCGGATTCTTCACAGTTAAACTTAAAGAAGTGAAGTTAACTCCTGGACGGGAGAGTGAAAGTCTCAATAAAAGGGACAGTTTAAAATAAATGGGTTCTTAACCTGTTTCTATAACTAGCAATATTCTTACGAAGAAAAAAGCAGATTATATATAATAATACTCGATAGTTTATAAAAGTCTAAGGGCTATATAAAATCCGTTCTAGGCAGATAAAGTCTATACTAGTTTTTAACTTTTCTATACGTTTTATTAAAGTAGCTTTGAAATCTAGTTATATATACAAAGTAAGGAGTAATTCTTGGGGTATATGTAGTATAAGGACCTTATTATACTCAGGAGCACGCCTAGGAATCTTCGCAGGTTAGAACAAAACACTAAAAGGCAAACTAATTTATAAAGAGTTTAAAGATCCTAGAATATACTTAGCTTACCCAAAGTCAATGAAAGCAAACTATTTATAATAATTAAAGGACGTCATTTTGTCTTCTTATTCTTCCCTAAAAATTAATATACTAGGAAACTCGCATGTTTGTCAAACCCACAAGAAAGGTTTTGAGTTTATTGTCGCACACTTCTGAAAATAAGAAGTTCAAGGGATCGAATCCAGTCTATTTTAAATTTCACTATATTAATTAAGAGTTACTACAAGCTATAAATTGTATCCTGGGTTTCTTAAAGTATACATATTTAAACTAGAAAAAAAAGTTCTGTCCTATACTGAAAAGAGTTCCTTGTCTTCTGATAAAGCATTAAGTTTTTTTACTCAAAGAAGACTGAGTGCTTTTTAATATAGTAATACTCTTAAGTGCAAGTCACTCCAGAAATACTAACTATCTAGTAATTAGAAAGAAAAAGATTCTACTAAAGGGATTTTTTATTTAGAGAATCTTTTTGAACCAAAGTTACTTACCGAATGCTAATTATCGGGCCAAATAAGAACTGGGTTATAGTCTTTAGTGAATTTAATATACCTTTAAGAGCTGTGACACCACTTAAACCACTGAACTTAAAAAAAGATTTGCTTTAATCCAAAGCTATCTAGTCTAGGCACTTTCTTTAATTTTACTCTTAATGTATAAACCAACTTTTAAATAGTACTATTCATACTAAGTTATTCTGTGTGTTAGGGTCTTTTATACGGGTATCTTGAAAGAATAAGTAACTTTTAATAGGAAAGCTGTTGGAGTTTGTGCGCTTAAGGGATTGGTATTGCCCTAAAGGTTTTTGACCTATATAAAGCCTATATTATTGCTAGCCCGCCTGTAAACCCGGAATAGGCTATTAAGCGTTGTAGCTAGTTAGAGAGGAACTCTACGCAGTCTGTAGTATACGAGATAGTAGTAAGAAATTATTAATCTTAGTACTTCTTTATTTTCATAGAGCTTTATCTGCACTGGGTTTTATCCCAATAGTATTAATAAAGCTTTTACAAAGGTTCTATATTCTCTGCCCCGAAAGGGAGAACCCCTTAGATAAATTTAAATAAAAGTGGATTCCTTCGTTATCCTTTTTGTGTAAAGATTCTTAATTGGGGCTTAATGCCTTGGAATAAAGCCTATCCTTAAAACTCCTTTGTAGTAAAATGGTATCTTTAATCTTGCTATATGGGCCTAATTTGCCTTTAAGTAGGTACTTAGTTTAGTACCAGAGTGCTAAATTTTATAAATTCTTCCAGAAAAACTTCTAGAATACTTAGCTCCATCACTTTATGGAATCGGATAAAGCTTTTTATTCCTTTAGTAAAACCAGAAAGGAGGGGTGTCATACTTCTTATACGTGGCATGACTGCTCCTTCCGAACTCAGTATTATATCCTTTTCTTTATAGAGGGACCACTCCTATAAGCTTAGCTGACAAAGGTGTTCATGATATGTACTAAATCTAAGATTCTATAATGACCTTTAATAAAAAGAGGAGTACTTTTAGCTCAGATGCCAAGGGCTCCAACCTGTTCACTACTTTATAAATTGATTTTTTATTATTTAAATTAAGAGTTCTAGCTAGCTAGCTTTTCTTAAACAATGTTTATAATTTCTAAAATCTTTCTTTTTTTATCTTTATTCTTTAGCAAACAATTGCTCGACCTAGCACTTCTATATGAGTTTTTCTAGGAAAACTACCCCAACCAAGTTATTAAAACACTTTATCCTAAAAAAGCTAACTACTACTTTCTTCTGAAACCTCCTTTATAGGGGTATCCTCTGAAAAAAACTCTTTTATTACAGCATGACCTAATGCTTTTTTAATGGCATCAAACCCAAGGATTTTAGGTAACAAGTTAAATTAACGCTAATCTTTAATTGTTTAAAAAGGAGGCCAGCAATTCTATATCCTATGATTCTTATTTTAAATTAAGGTCTATTAGTAATATTCTAGAATTAACTCCTTAATTTCAATTAAGACCAAAAAGTAGACACAAATTGGCATGCTTTAAGGTTCACCTCTATTTAAATTTCGATAAGAGTATTACCTAAAGGAAATAGAAATATATACGCCTCCTTTAGATATACCCTGTGAATGAAAGGATACCCCCTTTTTAGACCCCATGTTAAGTTTTCTATAAGTAAAATACCTGAAAAGAAGAAACCATAAACTATTAATAAGACTGCTACACATTCCTTAAGTAAGTATAAATTTAAGCCTTCCCTTGCAAAGGGGCCTAGGTCTTTTGATTTTTGCTGAAAAAAGACTTCTTTTATAAATAGATATGATTAGGTATAAGTATGAGTATCCTATGCTTTCCAAGATTGAGAATCATTTATAGAGTAGTAGGTAGTCTTAGAAATACGAATATATGAAAAATTAATTATAACAGATATTCCTATACATAATATCCAAGAAATCCTTTCTTACATAACAAAGGAGTCCCGGAGTACTTAATCAGCTTAAAACAACTAGGATCCCTCTAACAAGTAACAAGATTCCTATATTACTTTGTGAAAGTTAGTAGGAAAGCTTAAACCCTCCCTTTTATAAGTTGCGCAGTCCCGTATCCAGAGGTAAACTTGCTTGATTGAGTAAAGTATCCTGACAGGAAGAAGTATCATATCTTATCCTATTAAGCAATTCCTTCCCATTTTCACTAGTAATCTTCCTTATTTTTAGGATCGGGAAATTTGGGAAAGTTTAGTTTATTAACTATGAAATACCCACTCAGAAGACTTTTTAAGGATAAACGGGCCCAGAGATTACCTTATATTCCCCAGAATCCTTACTTTAAGCCACAAGCAAGACAAAACTTTTAAGCAAGACTCTTAATTCCTCAATTTACTTAAGCTTTCCTTTTATTAAAGAAAACCGTAGACTGCTCGGGGTCCTTAACCCGACTGATAAATAGAAAATTTTATCCCCGTATCCTAGCGCCTCGGTATAGAAATACTCTTCAAAGACTATATTAATGCATTAGCCAATTTCTTTTTCTTAACTAACCCTTTTGTTAGGTCTGGTGCTAATACTAGCTTATTAAGTCTAGATAATTGTTTATTTCAATATTACCTCATATGTAACCTCTTCACTTTTAAGTGGGCAGGTTTTTACACAGTATTCTAGGTATATTAATCAAGTTCGGAATTCCACACGAGAATTCTATTTATCTTAAGAAAACCGAGTTTACTACCCTAGATTTCAATTTAAGGATCTACCAGAGTCTTCTATTTTAAATAGTATCCTTTTTGGATTCCGATTTCGCGAAGATCAGGATTCCCCAGCCGTTTGATCTGAGCTTTACTTTTTTGTTTTTTCTATATGTGCAGCTCCACTAAATTTTATGGTTTATGCTTAAAATCTACTAGGACTTGTTACTATGTCCTAAGAACCCAAGGATACTCAAAAATCTGGGCTTTCCTTATAACCACTCGTTCACGATTATGTTGTTAGCAGAGTTTAGTAATGAGAAAATGAAAGTTTTTTCCAGAGTCTGTCATTATTAAGTTTTAGTCCGACGGATAAACTAGATTTGCGGTTCCAAAAAAGGGCCTTATTAGCGCTAGGTTAGTTAACTTTTAAGGGAGAGCGACCCTCTAAAATAAAAGAAAGATTTTTTTAGTATGAGACCCTTTTATACACACGTATAATCTAACTTATACACTTAACTTTAAGAAGGCGAGAAACTGTCCTACCCCTTGTTCAATAAGACCAAAAATTTGTTTTAGCAATACCCCTCTTTATTTGGTAGGTTCAAGATCTCCTTTTCCTATATATAGGTGTGTTTCGAGGTTCGGTATATTTGCCCCGCGGGCCGCCCTCGTTATGTCTAGATAAAATAGTATTAACGTCTCTACTCAATTCCATATATCTTGCTACACTCTCTACCGCCGACATACCTTATCTGTACTCAGACTCAGGAATCACTTACTTGTTTAAAATTCCTTTATGACTGGTAGGCATTAGTTGTCCTATTTTGCATGCTCATGACTTCATGTTACCCCTTAGCTGAAGATAACAAATGGAATTTTTAGACTAATATTATCGACACTATTGACTATTGAACCCGCGGGTTTCGTACATCAGAAAGAAGGCATAAATTATGTACTAAGAATTCAGTGTTGTTTTTTAACCAAAGTGCTAGAAAGATTAGAGTTGCTACTGTAATTTCTGTTTTAAACCTACCTTATACTTGATACAGATGAATTACTGTGTATCTCACTCAACGTACTTTTTCTTTGGCTATCTTCACGCGTATTCCTGTTGGGATTAGTACAAATAAAAGGACATTTTTAACTTGACAAAATGTAAATCGAATAAAGCATACTACATAAATGAGATAATTCGAGTTGATTGCAACGTTACCTAAAAAAGGAACTAACTTCTTTTTATTTCAGTCATGGGTCTTACAGATGGGATAATCTTGCTATTTTTTTATTAGCATTTTTCTACTAGCGTGCCGCTTTGAACCAGTGTCCGTAGGTCTAAAATTTGTGTGCAATGATGTTTAAAAAAAAAAGCTTTTTTAATAGATAGTTTTTGGCAGAAGTACTCAAGTAAGGAAAACTATAGGATTCTTATAGAGTAAAGAAGATGGACACTTTATATACTCCACACTGTGACACCAATGATATTAAACCTCGTAAAAAGCCTTCTCATGATCTAAACTTTAGTTAGGGTATGATTTTAAACGTGCATTTTCATGTATAAAGTAGGCCCTTTTTACTTCTAAAATACTTAATTGGAACTTCTCTAAGGAGTGTCTTATTGATGCTACATCTAAAAGCTAAATTTAGGAAATTTTCTTATAACTTAATCTTGACTGATTAGTGTGTTACACTCGTCTAATTGTATGCTAGGCCCCTTTTTGAGGACTCTTAAACTACTTTGCTTAGAATTATAAAACGTAAAAGTTACAAAATTAAGAGAAAGTTAACAAAGGGTTTCTAACCTTAAACTTTACTATCTAATCACTCGTAACCTTTTATCAAATACTAAAAGCACTAACCACTAAACTTACATAAAATACATGTTTTAGAAGGCTATCCCCTTAACTGGCATAACTAGAAAAGAATTTCCTTTAAATCTTTTGCCAGGCGTAGATAGAGTACCGATTAAAAACACAAGGAAAGGTTGTCCCTATATGGATTTAATGATTACTACAACTACCCTATTTCTTGTATTATAGGAAAAGACCCCCTGGATTACTTATAAAGAACCCTCGAAGTTAGGTAAATACCTATTAAAGCTCCAGGAATTGGTCTACAATTAAAGTTCAAATCAGGTATATTCTTTAAAACTTTTCTAAATAGCTTGCACTTGTAAGTATAGAAAATCTCATAAGCACGCAAACCCCGCAGTTTTAGACCATGTACTAGAAATTCTTGTGCTTGCACTAGCCCCTAAAAAGCCCGTGTAATTCTAACTATAATGCTTTTCAAAAAATATAAAAGGGAAGCTTATATTTATTCTGTAAGGCCTTCTTTCCAAGCAGATTCAGAATAAAGAAACCTGATTTTATTAGAATAGTGCTTGGTTAGTTGCAGTGTGTATTTAACTCCTGTTTTAAACTATTTTCTGCTATTAGAGTCTAGGAATTTGTCAAATGATTATATATAATGTAGGGCGAAATTCTGTAAAATGTATAAAAAACCCGTGGGTGTTCTAACGAAAGGGGATGCCCGGATAAAATTAAAGCAATACCACTAACTTTCTACAAACCTCAAGAAAAGAATAGCTAGTTTATAGTAGGAAATTACAAGACAGTAGCGTTATCCTAAGTGTCATACTTTTTTGAGAGTTTTCTTTCACTTCAAAAAATGAAGAAATTAAGAGTAGATAACTGCTCAGAGTTTCCCTTGAGCTTCTTTTCAAAGGGGTCGTGTTAACCTCCCCTTCCTTATATACATACTGAATACAGATAGAATAAAAAGAATAGATGTTGTAACTTCTAATAGGGTTCTATTTCTATATCACGTACCAGGATTCCTTACCGGGGGCGGTTGCTTGGGATACTTTTATAAGGAGCTGCCCGGTTTGTGCCAAGAGTCAGCGAATAGTACTTTTGAAATGCTTAATATATAGCAAAGATAGGCGGATCGCTAAGTCTAGAATGAGGGCCGTTATCCCCATGGTAGAGCGAAGTAATTTAAAAAGAACTGCTAAAGGTTCAAATCTTCTTAGTACAATATTTAAGGAAAGAAACTAAGTAAAAGAATGAGGGAGGCAGTTGAACTACTTTCCGAAAACTTTTCACTTGGTTAACCACCGGTTAAGTTATAGGGCGGCCGTGGGTTCGAATCCTGTTACTATGTGAAAATGGGTATAAAATCACCTTTGTTTTCCCGAGCAAAAAAGGGAAGGATTCTTAGGAGCATACAGGATAGTACATAGATAACACATACACAAAATCTCTATGGACTTTTCAGTTCAAGTCCCGCAGTATACAGTAAGACAAAAGCTTCTTTACTCAGAGAGTAAGACAGAAGACATTAGCTGCAAGGGTTCTACTTTCACCCTAACCTAAAGAATAATAAAAATCCCGGTAGCTTTGCTTGATAGGAAAGTTTCTATGCACTCCTTGACATTTTAACTGTGCTTGTGGGTAGGATTTAAATCTCGGGAAGACACTGAAAAAGTATTCTAACTTTTGTCAAAATTAAGGAATATGCACTTAATAAAGAATTAGCTGCTTAATTTACTTTATTGTTGTCTCAAGCCCCTATGAAAAGGATAAAACTTAACTATTATCGTAAACTAGAGAACCTATTACTTCAGCGACTCTTAAACCTAGAGTTGCTTGGCAGGATTTTAGTCTCTTTTTAGCAATTTCAAGTTATGAAGTTCTGTGATTCCTGTGTCATATAAGTCTTAAATTAAGGATAATCCGTTCATTTTATTGACCCCTTACTTGTTCTTGTTGTATTACGTATTATTTATATTCAATTTGTGGTTTCTAAAGGGGCCTCTCCCTTGATCAATATTTTTTAGGAAATACTTGAATTCGTGTGGGTTTACAAACAAGTAACATAAATAGAGTACGCTTTCTGGTACCCCTCGAAGCGGTGTCGTTGCTATAATAAAATAGCGACTAAACTCCTGTATTAGATTCTACTGGGATTATAACCCTTGCATGTCTATGAAATCAAATCCGTCACTCATTGGGAAACTCGGGTAGGAAATAACAGCGCTTTTTAGGCCTGCAAAACTAAGTAAAATATCTTAAGTGTAGCATAAATACGAGGAATATCTTTTGTACCTCGATACTATGGGAATCCTCTTCTAACTAAATTCTTGAAAGAAATCTGGATTTATTTGTGTTCTCCCAAAAACTCTGGTAAATAATCGGATAATAGGTAAGTTAATTTTATGCTTATTTATAAGAAACTGTCTGATAAGGTACAAATTCTGAAGCAGTTTTAGTTACGCTTAGAACGAGGGAATTCTTCAACTTTAGGATAATAAATCTCTCCTTTTTTGTAGTTTACTAGGAATCATAAGCTTATGCTGCCTCCTACATCTAAGTTGTTTGATTTACCTTTGATTAATTCATTTGCATTTTTATTGAGGAGCCCTTAGTTGTGTATTTATTTAGAAAGACCCAGGTTTCCACTGTTTTATAGGCTTCTATCAGAGTCGAGATACGAAATATACAATTCTAAACGCTCTGCTTCGACTACATATTCTTTGTCGGAAATTACCTTATTTCCAGACAGTAACAAGAAAGGAATCCCCGTTATACTATACCTTGTAGAGCTCGCACCCTTCCTTGACTTTATAATGCCTTTGGAAACCCCTTCCTTACTATGCTCTGGTTAAGCCTTTCCCATTTGACCTTGTTAATTAAGTAAAGAAATTAAGTAAAGAAGTTAAGCAAATATTACAGGTTATAGATAGCTGTACCTCAGCCTTTCCTCAGCTCCTCTTACAGCCAGTACCTACTGTAGCTATTGTACTTACTATCTTAAGTCTTAATATTCCTTGTCTTTATTAGTTAGTTTATAATAAATAGTAATAGATAGTATTGCTTGTTAAGGTTATTACCTCAGTTTGCTTTCTGTGCTATTGCTTTTTTGAGAGTATATTCCTAATTATTTCTAAGAGATAGTTTAGGAAGTCACTCTCTAACTCTTACTGTTGCTATAGGAGAGACAGTCTTTGTCTTATTGTAGCTCTTAAGACTTAATACTTTTAAGAAAGGGACTCTTTTGAAGAGTAAGAATAAGGGCACAGATAGGACTAAGCCTATAAGTAGGAAGTATAGCTATCTCTAACAAGGGTAAATTAAGAAGTTCCTAGTACTGTGATATAGTAAGAGCTAGACAAGATTTCTGAGCCATTAAAAAACCTTTTAGTAGGATCCCTTGCCTTAATGCTTATCTTTTCTCATAAGGAATTACAATGTCTTAAAATGAACGAAAAATGAAAGGTAAAATGAAAGGGTACCCGAACTGGCAATAAACGAAAGATTTTTTAGTAGCTTAAGCCCTTTTTCAAATTAAGTCGTATTCGTTACCGTTTCTAAAAAGTATTTTACTTTTAAAATATAAGAAACTGAAAGAGAATCCCCCGCGCAACCCTGTGGCTAATACCTTGTACTTTCAGTAAAGAAATATCATCAAATATAACTAAGCGAAACCACATAATTCGAAATCTGACCTTACCGCGTCACAGCTTATACTAAACCTCTCTCATATAGGGTAATATAGGATCCAGCTCTGCCTTAGGGCTTTTTCTGTAAAGGAAGACCCCACCCGCATTTTGAGCAACTTTGTAATATTAAAAAAAGCGAGAGCAATTCATATCTATTCTATAATAAAATCCAGATACAAATTAGGAGTTAAAGAGGGACTTGTTAAGGTATCTCGGATCTAGCAAAGGATTACAAAACTAGGCTATTACTATCATTTTACCTAAAATATTTTTTTGTTGTTTAGTAAGAGTGCTGTTTGCCAAGAAATGTGGAGTATCCTATTTACAAAAAACATGGGTAAATAAGCCAAAGCTGCGCGGTGAAAAAGCTTCCGCGCGAAGGGCTCTATATAGGTTTTTTGGCAGTAGCTAAGGAATCAAAATAGAGTTTATTAGTTATAAAGATTAAGTGCCCTTACAGAAGTTTAGCTCCAAAGGAGAGTAGAAGACTCCTAAAAAAGACCCGAAACTTTACCCTTGTATCCACGTAGTGCTCGTTACGAAAGAGGATAATATAAACTACATTATAGTACTCCGGCAAACCAATTACGCTGACAGGACCATAGTACCCTATTATAGAATACTCAATAAAAACTTGTATAACTAGGGGCTTTACTCGATATTTTTCTCTTTGCAATCTGCCTTCTTTTTTCTTATAAGACTTCCAGTGCTTGAACAGTTCAACTTTTAAGTTACGAGGGTTTTCACTTTTTATCTCAGTGGATAACGCATGGTTTTCTAAAAACTTACTTTCAAAATACACAAAGGAATTGGTAAGATTACACTTAAAGTCTCCTTTTTGAGAATTGGTTGGTCGGGTCTAAAATACTGAGAATACCTAATCAACAACTCTTGCTAGCTACACCTAAAAGGTGAATACATAAAATTGACTTTACATGTGTATACATACGGAATTGCCTATTATCTTTGCTTCTATAGCGGGTCAAGGGCTGAGGAATCCTCAGTGAATTTTAAAGGCTATCCCTTAATTAATAAAGGAAAGCTTTTCGACCAAAGGCATTTTTATACTTTAACGTTTAGAGTTTTCCTATTAGAATCCAGAAAAAACAAGGATAAAGAAAGTCAAGAGTTATTGTTTACATAAGAGTTCTAGTAGTTAGATATCCAATTGACTATTCAAGACCTATTTCCCTTAGTAGCAAGATCTATAAGAAAGCTTTGACCTAATACCCCACAAGTTCTACTTCTTCAGATTGAGTATATCCTATAAAAGCACTTATATACAAGATTTTCTACTAGTCGGACTTACTAGACATAAATGAATATATATAAATTATACCTTTAGCGTATCCGGTTACCCAATTTAAGTTAAGGAGCTCCGTAGATATTTATCTCGCGTACATCTACCCCTTGATAACTTAAGATGTTATATTGCTTTGTAATCGGGATTTCCAATACCTATAGTAGTGACAAATTTAGAACTCCACGCCTAAGGAAATTCTCATCTAATTTGTTTTATCCCGAAAAAGTGAAAGGGAAACCGCTAAAAATACTGTAATAGCAAACAGCAACAAAAAAGAAATAAGACTTCTCTGACATTTAAGTTTAAATTGACAAAACCACTCTGATTCGGAAAGAGTACTGCGCTGACTAGAAGAGTAAAAAAGAATCCCTTGTGTTTATATATTAGCCTGAGTAAGGTACCGTCGGACTTTAATCTCTTCTAATCAAGTAGGATAAACTTGTATTTTAAGCGGGAATTATTTCAAATAAAGTAGAGTAGCTTAATCCTTCAAGTATAACTGGGCAGTGCTAGTACCCCTTTATAGTCCTAGTAGAGGGAGAATAAGTAGTTAACTTTATCTAAGTACTCTTTGGTCCTAAATTCTAAACTCTATAGTTTTATAAACTATATTACAGCCAATCAATACTTCATGTGCAGGAAACTTAATATAATTTTGTCTAGGTTCGCTATTCCCTTTTTTTGTAAAGCTTTAGGGTTTAATGACAGATCCTATCGAGAAGGGGCATTTACCAAGCGGAAAGACTTATAATTATGGAAGCCACATACTAAGCAAAGCTACTTTCAACCAGCAACTTTTCTAACAAAGGCCTAAGTTTTTCCACTACTTCGGCTAGGGTTAACCCACGTTTTATCGAGTACTTGTTATTAAAATTGTAAAATAGTAAGGATATGATAGGGAAACCCTTATTAGCTGCTCTAACATAAATCTTTCGAATTCTTTATTTATAGTTTAATTGCTATGCATTAAGATTCCTTGTATTATACTTAGATATTAGGCATGGACTTGACAACCTTTTTTTACAAGTTAAAGCAGAAATTTACAGAGAGTTTCTTATTTCCAAATCGGAATATAAATAAAGTTTGTTGGATTGCTATAATGAAGTTACTATTACCGATAAGAGATAAGAGTCCTAGAAAGTTGTATAGACGGGCCTTCTGAGTGTAATGGTACTGCACTGTAAGTGTAGGAATTGGGAAAATATAGCATGCACCCTAAGAATATATACTTACTAGGAGAATAAATCAAAAGAAAAAACTTCTTAGTTGAAACGACCGAGGTAAATATACCATGAAATGGGAGAGGCAGGACTCGAACCTACGTAGAAATGTTCAACAGATTTACAGTCTGCCGCTTTTGACCGCTCAGCCACTCTCCCTTATTGCTTCTTGATTTAGACCTAAAAAACTGAGTACACTCTCTTGTATGAGTCTCCCCAAGTAGGATTCGAACCTACGGCCGTTCTCACTTTACCGACTGCTTGAACCACAAGAAAGACTAAAGAAAACAAAGAATATTAGACTTACTACATTCGAGTTACTATAACGAGTTGAGTATGCAAGGACGAGTATTAAGGATGAGCTATTTCTATTTCTATCTAAGTGATTCACTAGAAACAAAAACTCTAAGTAGTAATAAAGCACGAATTTTTACTACACTTTATTATCTAGAATACGTACCAAAGTTTCCCCCTTTCAGTGCATAAATCTAGTGATATTTACTGGTAATTGTACTGAAGATAGGGAGGTTTGTTAACGATGGTACGGGTTTCAATACAGGGATGCTACAAAAGGAAGTGTATAAAATAAGGAATCCTTATAGTAAGTGGGGGCTTGCCGGTCTTAAAATTTGGGTCAGACTGACCTATTCACAGCACGTAATTTTAAAGATTGTGGGTGAGATATCCAGTACTTTTTAGATTCTATCTGCTTTTAAGAGCTTACCCGAGAATGTGATGTTCTAGTGCTTTACTATAGGTCTATTAAAGAACCGGGTGTTACTTTACAATAGTAATAGCAACGTATAATATGGCAGGACTCCTAAGAGACTGGGATCAATATCAATAGAAGTAGTAATCTAATGGTTTAATTTGTCTAGTAGCTTTTGCTAACGATATAGAAAAATTAATAGTTAAGAATAGAGGTTTAGCTTTATGTGACTGTACGCCTATGGAACCGAAGTCGGTATTATCATAATAAAAAACTTAGTAAATTCTGCCGATAACCAAAAGCGGGGTTGTATTTCTTTCTAGCTAGGGGCACCCGTACATCAATCCCTTAAATACACCTTTTTCATAAGCTGCGCCGAGGACCCCTGTGGCATGAAACTTCTTTTAAGATTAAAAAGCGATTCTAGGGCTGTTTTAATGGCCTATATCAAGAGTTAGGGGGCCTCTATGATTCTTTTTTTCTTAATTTGGATGCGTTTTTCTTCTTAAGAGGAACCAGAAACCTATGATTCCTCCTCCGCTTTCTATTAGGCATTTTTCATTGAGAGATTTCTCATAAACCCTTTCTTAATTCGCAAGCCCTGTATAATATAGAAAGATTTTCTGGGTATTTACCTCAAAAGTGGGGGTTCTTGCATATATGTATATCTGGTACAGACTAACTAAGCTTTTTCTCGTTACCTATGAATTCTTTTAAAAGATAAGACTTTGTAAGGTTCTAATTTGTTATATTTATATTTATTTCTTAGGTATTTGTAACTACCAAGTGCCCTTATTTAAGACTTCCTTTAAAAAAGGACGCCAGTCCTCATCCTTTTTGTTAAGATTCTCCTTGTGGTTTTATGTAAAGCTTTTGAGGGACTCCTCTAAACACTTTAGAAAAAGCAGGGTACATCAGTTATTTTAGTTCTAGAACTCTATAAGACTCACTGAACACAAGTAAAAATCTCTTATTTTAGATCCAATAATTAGAAAGTAAATACTCTTAGATATTAAAGAAAATTCTCTACTTAGGGGAGTGCTAACATTAGGAGTATTTTCCTCAGTTTAAAACGTAAGATCAAACCTGTATATTCTATTCAAAACAGTTGTGAGTCTATTATCTGCACTTCTTGGTTTATATCAAAATATCAAAAGAGAACCCTTATTTAGTATATTCTGAGATCTACTCCTGTACTTATAATAGAAACTAGGCCCCTTTAATTTAATGGGTTAGGTATTACTGGATCCTCGAATAATGTCAAAATCCTAAGGAATACTGAGCACGTTAAAGTATATCTTCTAGAAAAAAGAAAGGTTATCCTATATTAATCTTAGTACATCTCGAAGAGTTTTTTAGTGTAGTTATAAGTATATTCCATGGTAGAGCAGGTCGCACCGGGCAGATAAAGAGGAAAGACAACTAAGGGGCACCCTTGGGAAACTGACACCCAACCAACTTAATATGCCCCTGAAATCCCTTTTTTATTCAGCCAATTAAGGAATACTCTGCGATTAGGGTAATTTAAGTATTATTGTCTATTTTGTAAACCCAACGCGCTTATCCCGAAAAATCGTAGTTAAACTCGGGATCCCCGTAATAAAGTAAGGTTGCTCTTGTGCTGGTACTAACTATTAATGTAACGCCTACCCTACCTGTCAACGTACTAAAGCCTTTGTTGAGGAAGAGTTTTGTATAAGTATTTGAGGCCGGTTCCTTATTAATCTTTTTCACTAGTCTATCCTTTTTTGGAAAGTACTTCTTTAGTTAAGCACAGAAATTCCTAGAGCCTCCTGGTAGAATAAATAGCACCCAATTTTCGAAGAACTAGAAGTTTTCCTGTTGTTAAGTAGCATTCCTTTTCCAGAATTTTTAATATGAGAACCGGAGAGGATATAACTATCTATCAGTAAAATATAAAATCCACAAATAATCCGCGATGCGTTATCCTATTCTTTGTTAGACAAAAACACTTCGGGGTCTTTATAAACTAACTACAAGTTTCTTCGCCCGAAAAGTTTAAAGTAATAGAAGGTTCTAAGGGCAAGACCCTCTTGTACAAGGAAGATACAGAGTTTCAAGTATAAAGAGAAGAATATTACCGAGGACACTGGAAGCGGTAAATCTTTTTTGAGAGGGTAAAAACAAATTTATAAAAACTTAAATAGATTAAATCATGACTAATTCAGTATCTGGTGTACCGGGGGTTCAAAGTACTCAGGCGGATTCAAGACATTAAGGTTACAATAATTTATTAAGCTAATATCATAAAAAAATAAGTTATAAGAAAAAACAAATACCAAGCTAGCTTGGGGAAAGATCCTGCTTTGTTCACTAAAATTCCTATACAAGCAAAAGATTTCCGTTGTTATATGAAAGGCTAGTTCTACTTAATAAAGGATTCCTATTTTCTAGTAAGCTCCTGCAAATCACGAAAGAGTAACTCCGTAGGTTGTCAAGTTGTCTTCCTTAGTTTTCAATACTCAGTTAGGTAATCATAAGCAGCTTTTTCCTTGGCTTTATATTTGCATTTGTGATAACAAGGAGCTTTTAATTTAAGGTTTCACGTAAGTAATCTATTTTACTGTCTGAAACGTTTGTATTATCCTTCTCGGGGTTGTTTTTTAAGTGTAAGAATAGAAGGTTATACGAAAGCTTTTTTTTTTCTTCTGTTAAAATAGGTAAAAGCTCCAGGTTCTATCCGACTCCCTTGTGTTACGTTGAAGCTAGTATCGAGTCTACGATTTGAGAAATTATGTACATATTTACCCAGCCTAAACCTTTTTAAAAGAAGCAGCGAATTAAATTATCCCGAGAATTACAGCGAAAAGAAAATTTATTAAAATACCCGACTACCCCTGATTGTACACTATTGCAATATATAGTTATAGTAGACCCCTTGTTAGTATCTTAGTTCTCTTTTTTTACGGAGTATCCCTTTCTAAATACGAAAACACTTACTTTTCTTATTAACGAAGTATCCACAGTAAGGCCTTTTTTTAGGAAACTTAATTTTAAACTATTTGATTTAGTCTCGCTCACATAAAAACTCAAAAAGAAAAAAGCTTAGAATTTGAATAGTTTTATACGCTTTAAGCTAAGAAGAAAGTATTCCTATATAGCCCCATAGCCTACTCCTAGAAATGAAGTTGAGTCGTACGTAGAATCCCTAAGCTACTTTATTTAAAAGTCTTTTCCTCGATAACTTTATACTTAATCAATAATTTAATTCTATATGAAAAATCCCGAATTTCTCATGGAAAACTAAGACTTTTAACAAAACTCCTAATCGAAAACGAAATCACTTAGATAGAATGCTACGCTTTTTATCCCTAGTTAAGTGAGACTGACTGTTGAGGCATCATGAAGCACAGATATTGATATTAGTAAGTATGATTGAATGCTCTAACTTTTACGTAGTAAAGTACAGATAATTTTTACTTGGTCTCTCTTTTTAGTTTCATTATTATAAGATAAGTAAATTTAGAGAATAAGTTCAAACTTGATGTAGGAACCTCCTTGTAGAATTAGTTACCACCCTATCGTTTATTACTGCTCTTCATAAAGCCCGGGATAACCTTATCTTAACCAGAGTATGTATTTACTCTAAAAAAAGTAAAGTTACTTCTATGTTACAAGAGCGGAGTTGAAGCTTTTCTGTTTTAACAATAGCTATAAATTGGATTTCTTTATACATCCTGATAAGGCTCTCTTTAATATATATCCTGAGCATTCTAACAAGTAGAGGTTGGTATTCGCATTTTCAGCTTGACTGCTGCTATCAATTAGTTATGCTTTGACTTAGTCCGGAAGAGAATAAAAACACAACTTACCATTTCAACCTAGATTACTAAAGACTTTCTTTGAACAAGAGTTCGTATACCCCTGTTAACTTTTATTATCTATTAATTTAAGAGCTAAGAAAGATCGAACGCAAAAGGAGCTTGTCTCATGAGACTTTTAGAGAGATAACTCAGTTATTTATACACAGTTTTAGGCGTCATAATCCTAAGTGAAAGCCTATAGAATTAAAGAATTAATCTACTTAAACAGAAGTCTTACCAAAGGATTTCTGATCTTACGTCGATTTACAAAGCAAAAGGTAATTTCCTAATAATATAGCTGGCTTTAATACTATAAAACGGGACCTTATATATATTTTTAAGAGCAAAAGCTCAAAGACATCTGCTGGCGCAACCTTAAAAAGAGGGCAAATCCCTGCTTTTTAGTGAATAATTCCTGAACTTTAGGCGGAAACAATAAATACTAGGTTGTCTGTTTATCGAGTTAATCCTCTATATAACGATAATAGACTCGGCTTTGTCTTCATAGTTTTTTACTTTTTTGTTTGGTTATTAATGAGATTAGTATCCAAGGTTAATCCGAATAAAGAAAGGGTTCCTAAGTTTACGTCAATAACAGAGCTTTTTGAATTCTTATTATACCCTTTTCTAGGATCTAAAGAAAAGCTAGATCCAATTATCTTTTCTACCGAGTACCGTTTGGGCTCATATACAAAAATAGGCTCGTAAAAGTTCCCGGTATTTTCTTAATTACTGGTTCCTTTTTCTAGGAGCAATATCGGTGTGCGTTCACATGTAATTATAGTTAGTGCTTTAGTAACCCCTTAACCAACAAATTTATGCAGCACAAAATCTATATAAGCGTTGGAACTTTATATACTTCCCGATACTCCTGCTCCACATGGCAACCCTCTTTATAACTAGAATTCTTAGGTACGGGTATTTATATATTCGCACATACCCTATATTCGTATGTTATTTTTGGGTGGAGGACTCGCAATTATTTGTAACAAATCTCTCTTTGCAATTTGACGTTTCGTAATTATATAGAATACACTTTTCCTTAACTCAATTTTTTGTTGTTGAAGCTAGTTCCCATAGGTGCTGCATATATTTTTAAAATGCCCTACTTTCCTTATTAGGAGTTAGGCTAGCTAATATCCTTGTTTTGTCTTGTTCTAAAGTGCTATTATTTTAGAGGTAATTTGTAAAATTATAGAGCTACCTTTTTGTTGGAACACCTGTGATTTTTATCATTCTATTAGTAATAGCGTTCTAATTTATCCAAATCCGAAAAAATTATTTTCAATGTTTAAAGCTATCCTTTACTGGAACGTAAGCAAATATATTAGTATAGTTAAAAGTCCCCTAGATTCTTACGGGTACGGGACCCTTTGAATTTTAGTAAAGGGGAAATTAGAAATACTTGGATTTCTACCTCAAGTGACACTGTGAGCCTTAAAAGCTAAAAAGTCCTATAATTTCAAAAACTTATTTAGTATAGTAGAGCCTCTGTTTCTATTGAGTAGAAAAAAATGTGTATTAGTCCTTTTAAAAAAGGATTAAAAACTCTTAAATCCCGAGGTTTAAACAGGCATAGTTTCCCCATGGATAAAGGATTTTGCTTAGTTCTAATTGTTACTTTAAAAGAGCGAGCATAGAGTCCTCTTCCCTTTTGTATAGTTAAATAGTTTTACTTTTCTTAGTTACGGTACCTTCTGAACGGGATTCAAATCAATTAAGTAGGCTCCTCGTTGCGTTTAAACCTCTGCTTTATATATGCTTTGTCCCTCCCATTTGAGAGGATACCCCTTACTTCTTAAAGTAAAGAAGCTCTTAATATGTGATACTTCTTTTTTATAGAAAGACTTACTGCGGGTCTTTGAGGAATTGTAGTATAGCAAGATTCTTGTTAAATGTACTCTAGTTTTTTCCTTTGGCGTAGGAGCAGCTTCCTTGGAATAGAAGAATTTCTTTTCCTACCCACGGACTACTTTGCAGTTTGTAGTATTTTTTTGAAAAGAATCCATGGTAAGGGTTCTTACTCTATTTTTGTAATTGTTGAACATTGGAAGTATATAATCGTTAGTTTATTAGTAAATTACTATACTGTATGAATACTCGCTATAAAAGTAAATAAAGTCTTACTATATACTAACCTCCTCAAATGAGCTTTTTCTTTAGTACGCAGTTGCTTGCTTCAGAGTTTAGATGGGTATATGTTCTCTGGGTTAGTCAATTCCAGAAATCTCGAGATGAGAACATTAAAGGGTCCTTGCTAAAACAAAGCTATTCTTAGTGTATTTGAGACAGCTAATTTGGGTTTTCGGGATTAGAATCCTTGTAGCTAATGTATCCCGTACCTGTAGTAGGGTAATATAAAAACCTAAGATCAAATCCTATTAGTAAGTACAGGAAATGCTAATACCCATAAGACAAGTACAGCTATCAAGACCTATAAGACAAGGCGTAGAATGGCTAAGACTAAGACAGGGATACAGAAAGCAAGTTTAGCTCTATAAGGAATCTTAGTTAGGTTATAGTTCTTAAGAGAAGTATAGGTATTAAGATTAAGAGTAAGTCAATAAGTAGATTTGTGAAAGTCTGTCTTTCCTTGTTTTTTGTTAGTCTTGTAGCGTAAGGTTAACTATCTAAATACTATTATGCAATTCCCTTTCTTCGAAATCCTTCAGTCAGGTACAACAACTTATCTATACTCTAAAAAGCGTATCACTCTAAATAGAATTGAATGAAGTACTACTAAGGCACAAAAGTAAAAACCCGGAGCTACCACAGACAGAAAATACCTAGAGGCAAACTCTTAAGCTGAGTCTTAAAATTTTATATTGCTTACATGCTATACTATAGTCATATTTTAATTCTATTATTTTTAGACAGGCACTGTAGTAGAAACAAATCCTGATATAAGTAGACTGTCTAGAGAATAGAAACTGATTGCTCTGAATGTCCGAGATAGTACACCAGGATCCTTAATAGAATACGTGGCTTTTCTTGATGTATTCCGCTTTTGCTGAGATTTATACTAGAACAAGCGTGGGACATGGGCTAAGAAAAGACTTTTTATTTTAGGTTTTAACTTTAGGAATTGGGGTTAGGAAGCCTCGGTAAGATCATATTTATTAGGATCCCTAGTTCTGAACTAATAAAGTTTTAAGTACGTACTGGGTGTAATCGAATGAAATCCTTTTAAATAGCCTAACCTCTATTGACCGACGTCTCTGTAATCTAACAACCAACGACATAAACAGCAGTTCTACCCTATTTTGTTTATGCCGCATATTTCTTTAAAAGGCACTTTCTGATTTGTGAATCAACCCATGAGTAGTTTAAAAGTACTCAAAATTACGTATATAGTAACAACCTAACAAGTGGGCTTACTGAACCTTCTAAGGATGCGTTTTATTTATAAACATTATCTTATCTGGATATACCTGGGTTTACGTCAATTAATTTGTTGTGCCCGGCTTAACTATGTTCCTGGTTCAGGGAAGTATGCTAACTAAACGCTTATGAGAGATCCTAGTTTGCCCTAACGTACTAAATTATATTAATTTATACCTAATGATTGCCCGGAATCTGGAAACATAGTACAAAATTAAAGACTTATTAGTAGCCGTACCTTGGAAGGAATAAGGGATCCTTCCGGACGAAAATCTATAAGAATTTCTGCAGTTCAAATTATTCCATTGACTATCTAATACAATTAATAACCAACAGCTCTCTTCCCCTGGTTCAAAAGTAAAATAGCTTATATACAGAAAAATGTTCCTCGGTTTCCAATTCCAGATAATTTGGTTAATTCAAGTAGGAAATCGCAAGGAATTCAGTAAAACTGGCTAAGGTTTTCTTCTCATTTTCTTTGCATTCCAGTTAAAGGAAATCCGTTTCCGACAAAGAGAATAGAGTAAGTAAGTAGATGTAGAGATAGGTTTATAGATTTCCTAGTTTTAGAAGTGTTATAAGATTAGAACTATTCCTGTGTTACTGTAGCTACTGTCTTACTGTCTTCTAGGAGTTGAACTCCTGTATTGTCTTAGTAGCTATGTAGTCTAAAGATCAGGCTGCTTTTGTGTTTTTGTTGTATCTAGTTACAGCAGAGAAAATAAAGCTTGTTTGCTTCTAATCCGAGTTTTTCCAAGTAAGTCTAGTAAATGAAAGAGTATAGCAGCTGCTTGAGCTTGATAGGTTTTGAAAGAATTCAAGGATTCGAAGAGTAGTACAATCAAGACAGGTAAGGCAAATAAGAAACAAACTATGATACAGAGTCTAGCTTTTAACTTCGGTGGTGTAGGGTATTTATTACACATTTCATGAAATTTAAAAACCTAAAAAATGTAAAGAATTCGATTCGAACCCATGGTCAAATTCTTGGATTACCCCATACCGAATCAGGTTTGAGGTATATTTTATTTGTATCCGAGTTTCTTTAGACTCCTTTTGTATTTTTAAGACGAAGGTTTATGGAGTAGCTCTACTATGTTGTATTTTTGAAAGTTTCATTTTACTAATTTTAGTAGTAGCCCCTCAACACTATCGGTGTTTTAAAATATCGGACCTCCTGGTATCTACAAACGTAGTTATATTACAATATTTAAACCTATACTTACTACGGAGCCTACACAATAAAACTTGATTCAACTAATATAATTAGGTTAAGCCTTTGCTATGTCTAATTTAGGACTGGTTTGACTAAAAATATTAAATAAAACTTGTAATACACCGAACTCTTGTACTTCTGCCTTTGTTATAAGGTACTAATCTATATAAAGCAAGAACCTTAGAAAACTACTAGTTAATAGGAAAGAAAAACATATTAAGGAGTGCCCTATAAAATAAAATGCGAAAACAATAAACTTGTTTAAATACGAGTTAAAAAATGCAGTATAATAAGTCTACTGATCCTGAAGTATGCGGGTTGCATGTAAGTTAGGCGCTAGAATGGCTGGACTAACACGAATATATTAATAGGCTTGCGGCAAAAACTAAGGGAATAATTCCTTTTGAAAAGTATCCAAGTAAACAAATCTATCTAACTACTACAACTTAACTAATATAAGGAACTAAAAAATCTATAACCGAGCGCACCAAAAGTTGCAAAATAAAATTTTATTCTATACGCAACTCCTTCCTAGTTTTTATATCCTTAAAAGTATCTACCAGTTATCCTGCTTTAGTAGAAACCTTATATTTCAAGGCTCTAAACCTACCCTACTTATAAGTATAATTGTAGCTATTCCGCAGCTCTAACCCGAGTCCCCTTATTTTATTTCCTATTAAAAAAAACCTCGTATACTATCTTGTATTATGTATATAACCCAAACTTGATTTCACAGACGCAAGGAATACGTAAACGGAAAGCCTTTTTCTAGTAGTACTTTAACTCTCTTTTTATAAAAAGTTCTAAGTTACGCTATATAACCTGTGTTTTTGAATGCATGCGCTTGGTTCAAGTCCAAAATTTTAAGGAAGTACTTCTTGTGATTCATTAAAAATCTAAAATACAATTACTGATACTAACAAAGTGTTTAGCTTCTACAACCTACTCTATCCTAGGCGACCCCTTTCGAATCTCTGGTATTTACCTGTAGTATTAAATTAAACGAAATTGAAATTATGAAATTTTCGAGGAACAAAACTTGAGTTTAAGTAAAGAGGAATCCTATTCGTGCTCAATACACTACTGCTTCTAGTAGACTTTATTTGAGTTGTTCGAGAAAGAGTACCCCACTTTCTTAGTTTGTTACTAAAATGAGAGTTTATTGGTATAATAAGAAACTCCATTATTGTAAATGGGCGGTAGCTGACAAATATAAATAGAAGCAGTATTGTACCTACTTGCTTGAGATTTCTAATAACGCAAGAGTTTTGAGACTCAGATTTTTATCTATTGTATGTGCACCTTCGTTATTACTAGGAATTTCCCGAAATTTTAAAAAAGCAGGATTATAGCTTATAACTAACTTTATTTCCTCTTTTGGTGTCCAATTTGGAAGTCAAGACTTAATCATTTTAGAATATTCAATAGCACCCTTGCTACTTTAGCAGTCTCATATAGAGCACTTTTTACTATATTAAGTACCAAACCGCCAAATACAAAGGGGGCCTTATTACCTTTTTGACCTATATATGTCAGTTATAGCACAAGGTCCTTGGTGTTATTATTGTAACTGCTTTCATTGGATATGGGTTAGACAGTTATTACTGGGTTCGCAGCTTACATATTATTAAGAAAGAATCTTATAATTGACAGGCTGAGCTTTAGTTTTTGTTTAATCCACGTTACTGTAGGGATCTAGGGACTTTGTATTAACCCTTAAGATCATTGCCCAGCCGTTTGTGTTAGGCAGAGCAACTCCGCCCCTCGTATCCCATTTTAGATTCAAAAACTTTAAAAAACTAATTACATAATCTTTGAAGAACTTTGTTTATCCAGAGCCGGTAATTCCTTTACTGAAGCCTTTTCTAAAAGGGGTTCGTATTTAGAGTGCCTTACAAACACCATTATACCAAGATTTCTTATCTCTCAGAAAATAGAAGTCTTCTTTAAACTCTCCTCAGCTTATATAATTTCACTCAATCAAGAGTTCATAACCTGTTGAATTTTGAGCGCGTATAGCTTCTTTTCTTCTTATATCCTGTTCTATTTCTTAATCTGTCTTAATAAAGGGTAAAATAAGTAAAAAGAAAGAATTTTGAATCACTTAGATACAAATAGTTCTTAGTGAGAGTTTATAGTAGTTATTCTCCAATGTAGTAAAGTCTTGTTATTGTTACAAGTGGAGTATAGCTACGTGGTAGAGCACTGTCAAAGTAAGAGGTTTCAACAAAATTCAGTAATCCCTTCAGCTGTCAAATGTAATGCCTTATATAATATAGGGTTTAGAATACCCGTTTGATATTAAGTGATAGTAAGACACTTCTATATTTGTGAAGTCTTTTTATTTTATGGTAGATACTTAAACCTAGTTTAAATCTCTGTATCATGAACACTAAAAATACAAAAATGTATACTACTATGAAATTGTCAATAATCTTTAAAATAACTTGGTCTCAGTATCGGGCCCTATATTCTTAGGTTAATCTTTTTCATTAATATATTTCTCTCTGGGAAAGGGAGAAAGTATTTACTCGTAAGCAAGCATGGGCGGTATATTCGACAACAAGAGCACTTATTTTATTAGAATAATTAGAATTGAAAACCTTGAAAAAATCGTCTGCAAGAGCTTTTGAACTAACTACTCCCGAATATAAAAGTCTAGCTACTCTGTTATCTTTTGTACTTGGTGTATTTTCTTGACACTTCGATTTCTAAATGGACTTTTTTCGGAGGAATCTAAGAGTAGCAGGGTTGCTGAGAGTCTATTTAATTAAATAAGGGAAAACTAACTTCTTAGCAAGAGTATCTTAACTCTCACAAAAATCCCATATAATCTAGGCCGACCCATTTCTAATTTACCGATCTTGACGTTGATTTAATCAGAGACAAAGTTAAGGTAACTAGAGAGTAGCTGTGAGGTATTTTTCTAGGGGTCCCATCATAAAGCGTTAAGTTTTCCACAACTTTGCAAGCGTGTTTCGTGCTTTAGTATATATAACTAGTAGGTAGCTCTAATTTTAAAGAAATAGAGAGCCCCTACCTTGTTTAAGGAATAAAAGAAAACAGAGTTTATAATAAAGTACTTAATTAACCTCTTTAGCAGGCCTCTGTTTCTATTAAAAACACCACTCTTTTTGTAAATGAAGAAAATCATACGTCAAGCACCCCAAACTCACGTTTTAACGCACGAAAAGAGCCCTACAATGAGTTAAACAAAATGAAAAGCATTTCTCTTTTTAGACGAATATGATACACGTTAATGAATTCCTAAAAAGGGTTTCCCCTTCAATAGCAACTCTCTTTTTATGCCCAGTTTAGGATATTTCGTGCCTTCGATTAATAGAAAAGGAAACTTATTTATAACACAAATCCTCTAAAAGGGTACCCCAAAAGCAAAAGGTAGTAGAAAACAAGTTGAAATATAAAGTAAAGAAAGCATAGATTTAGTAACATGTTATGCTTTTAAATCGGTTTGAATGTGGCAATATATACTTATTTATAATATAGGCACGAAACATTCCTAACCCCGGTTTGGGGAATTTCTTTTCAGAGAGGTCCTATACCCTCGGCGTAGGCTTGAGCAGGTATTTCCTTGTAAGTTTTTTCGGATTCTTAAGGTTCTAGACGGAGTGGTTTGGTCTTAAATGCAAGGAATATGAGATTCTGGTTTACCTTTGAAGTACTAAATAAAAGAGCGTTTCTTAGCAGGATAGCATTCAGCTGCTTTGTATCGTCTGAAAAAACTAGTAATTAAGCCATTCTTTGGATTTTTAGTAATCCCTTATAATAGTGAGTGAATTAACTTAAAGCACAACATTCTTTAAGAAATTAGACTTAAAATAAGACTTTAGAAGATTCCAGATCCGGTTTCGGCCATATCTTACATTAGTGAGAAATGCAGGTATTTTATAGCTGTTTATCCTGATTTAAGATAGGATACCCTTTTTTAGTCAGAGTGAGGAAATTCTTTTATTCACAATATGTTCCTATTTGAGAAAGGATTCCCAACTCTATTAGAATATCCATGTATGTTCCATTATTAGATAAGTATCGGAATTTCGGTATGGACTCCTTGTTGAATCTCTTTTAGGAAGCTCTGACTTTCCCCAAATAACTTTTATAATAGGGCAAGGTACTTTTGTTGAAATCGAGACCCGCAAATTATATACTTTATATGAATAAGCCCAGTTCTGAATTATTTAATAGGAGATGACGATCCTCACCAAAGCTGAAATGAAGAAGAATCCTTTATTTTAATAGTAAGAAGACTCTTGCCTCTTTCATAAGTCCCTTTAGCTGTCTTTCTCAATAACTCAGTCGGTAGAGCATTGGAAGATGAACCCAACGGCCGCAGGTTCAAAGCCCGTTATTACAAGGGGACACTCGTTTTAAGAAAGTTAGGTAAAGAATCAGTACAATCACTTAGATGAGGAAGAAAGAGTTTTTATTTCACTTATTTTCCACTGTAGTAAGTTTTGTATTAAAGTAAGTAGTTTTAAAGTGATTGGTTTTAGATTCAGTTCTTATGTGTCAAATTATTCTCCAAGTCTTTAGGAGGAGAAATATCCCTCTTTTTTTGTCTTAACATAGCTTGAAACGGGATCCCTTTTATTTGAATTGGTTAGAAAGAGAGTAGAATAGAAAGCTAATACAAGTTATTTTCAAGGTTGTCACTTATTAAAATAAATAATATTCTCGAGCTGCATAGAAATTTTAACGTATAAAATGGGGATATTGGGATGCTATGATAATCTATTATGACAAAGCCCCGCTTCCATAAAAGGCTAACTAAGAGTCGATCGTTTTAAAATGGACTATCCAGGATAAGAAAAGGAACACCATATTTGTAAAATATGCATAATAGCACCGGAGAAAAGTAACCCAGGATTATAGCTTTACTAATTAGGGCCTAGTCAAAACTTATCTTAGTTATAAAACAAGTCTAAACTTAGTAAAAAAATAAGAAAAGAATACCTCGGAAGTAGTATACAAATTTTTCGATAACATATAAATAAGGAGCTTTTAATCGAACCTACACGTGAAGGTTAATGCGCAAAAAATTAATATTAAGACGCAGCTTTCTTTAATCTAAATACAATTAAAGGGCAAGACTGGTTTAAAAAATGAAATGTGCATTATATTACAGGGATATGAAATCAATAGAGCTATCAAATACAATTAAGATCTTCCGCCCCCAATTTCGGATCTGTCAGGTATATAAGATATTCTTACAGGTATTTTTTCTCTAAACTACTGAGTTTAGTTAGAGGCCCACTATAGGATAAAATGAAGTTAACTTTAGAAAATAAGGTACCCCATAATTTATTCATTTATCTATTCCTAGGGTCTCAAGAGCTTGCTAGCGGGTACTTTTATTAATATGTTACCAAACAGCTCTCCTAAGTCTCGGCTATGTGTCAGCAGCATAAGTAAAAAGAAGGAGAACCCCATATAAATAGGATTGTCCCACTAGTAAAGTACTACAGGGTTTTCCAAGAATTATAAGGCCTAATTAAAAGTATATACAAATTTATAGTTAACTTAAAGTTAAAAAGAGCTAGGAGTTCCTGCTGTTGGAATAAAGGGCCCCTTTATATAAGGAAACCCTGTATCTTAAATATTTTCGTATTAGAAGTAGAGTTCTTAGTTCAGTCTGGCATCCCATCTCCCTTTTTCTAATATAAGCAGGGTTTCGAATCTACGATATAAACTAACTTTATAATTTTATAGATTTCCCATCTTGCATTCATAATACACTCAAACTTTAGTTTAGTCTTAGATTTCCTTGGTAAAATAGAAAGCATAAAGTCAAATGTTCAAGTAGCAAAGCCCAAGCAAACCCTCCGTTTTGGGCAAATGTAAAGAATTCGGTTTTTCGTTTTAGACATAGTACAGAACTCCTTTTATAAACCTAGTTATGAAAACCATAAGGAATCTTTCTATTTAAAATACCGAATCCTAGCCCGAAAGTATCAATAATATATCATGTATTTATAAAACCACTCTTCTAAAGCGAACTTATTTTATAGACCTCTTTAGAGAGGAATCCCTTTTTTAGGATTTTTAATAGTATCTCCCTAAATTCAAGGTCCTTCGAAAAGCTTCTTTTTAGAATAGAAATTAACGTATGATGTAAACATGGCTTTAATAAGAGAGTATCTAACAATAGTAAAGGCTTTTAAGATTTTTTCTTCATTTGTATTCTACTTACCCCGAGATAAGGAGTGCCAGACTTCCACTGGGTATCCCTTAATTGGAAAGCTTTCTCTTGGTTCGGAAATAGATCTAGTAAATAAAGAATATCTATAAACTTCTAGAAACGATAAACTTGTATAATGACACATTTTATAACTCCAGTTTGTATACCGCATGGTTGAATTACTTCTAAAATGCTTCAGAATCTCTAGCTTTAAGTCAAATTTCTATTTACACTTATGTATAAGCAAACTTAACATACCCGTTTTCCTAATCCCGTCCCATAAATATACATAAGGGGTTTTATTATGAATGATGGATAAAGTACCAATCATTACACGAATAGAATTTCCTTAGGGATTTGTAAAGACAATTTAAAGGTTCCTAATTAAGGACCCCTTTTTAGTCGAGCTATTATAGTGCATTCCTACATATAAATGGAATGATATAGAGAAGTTAATTCGATCGGGATCAATTGAGGGTTCTTGTATAAGAAAGGGTTCCTAATTGTCCTTGAAAACAGAAGAGTTACTATCCTAATAAATTTATAATACAAAGGGCAAAAGTGTTAGTTACTGACTAAAAATCTGATATAAGTAAGAAATCCATATGATCCGAACCCTTGACATGACGAATAAAAGCCCTATGTTCTTTTTATTAAATAGTCTATCTGGTCTCCAATGCTAGTACCGAAAAGAATACGTAACTGCAGGCAGTACTCATCATAAAGTAAAGGGTGCTTACGAGGAGGGACTTATATAATATAAGAAAAATCTTTTAATTCCTTTACAGTGAAAGCCGTTGTTATTTAGCAATAAAAATGAAGTACAATAGAATTAGTAAATTGAGCGAAGTTTTACAGGGTCCTATCAAAGCAATTTATAGTAACAGAATTCTATTCGAAGCTTTTCTAGACTCGAGGGGTACCCCGGTAACGAAGCTAAGCCTCATGCAAGCAATTAGTTGTTTAGGATTGTATTTTTTTTGAAGTGCAATAAGAAAAGGAAGAATAAAAAAGAACTAACCACGAGAATTTCATATTAAAGAACAGGTTGCTGAGCTATGCTATGTAATGAATTACTTACAAAAGCATAAATCCAAATTAATCCCTTTCTTGCTTCATTAAGAGTTCAGAGATCTTACTAAACATATAAGAACTCATAGTAAGAAATACTATGAGGATTCTAGTATTCAATCTAAGTGTTACAGAGGTTAAAAGAGAATCCCAATACAAGAGTAGTTAGGAATATTTTATATAGGGTGTCGCAGGAATTGCCAGCATTTGTTAGTGGTCGAATTTGACCTTCTTTGTTATAGAGGCAACTATATGATAGATGAAATTTGAGAATTCAATAACTAAGATCGGAGTCAAAAGCTTTTACTGCTCATGATTTAATATGTTTACTCTTAAAAAAAGAAGAAAAGAGGTGACTTATAGCTAAAACACCCTCTAAAATACTACCTTAAAGAACTTTACAAATAAGGAATCTTATATTCTTCTATACAAGTGAATATCAAGTTATAAAAAAGATATCATTTCTCAAATTCAAAAGGAATTTAAGAAGGTTTCTTTATAAGTTTTGTTGAATCTAGAGCCGGGATATTTTGTGTGTTCAAGGGATTATGCAGCAACTAAGTTCTACAAATTAGATAGCGTAATAGCAGTGAAGACACTAAAACCATTACATAAAAAATGAAATTAGTACTCATTTAGTATAATGACAGATAGTTGCTGATAACCCGCAAGCAGCCTTTTTGGAATACGAGAAGTACTAAATAACCTATTTCTTGTAAGATGAGTTAATGTATGAGAAATGGGACAATCTAATTCTAAATTTATTTATAAAATTGGAAGACTTGACATTGCGGAAATATATCCAAGGATTCTAGTAACAAATAGGATAAAAATAACATATAGAAGCGTAAACCAATGGATTTGTACTTTATTTACTCAAAAGGAAACCCTTATTTCCTTTGGGAAGTCTTGGGTATCTACGTTTGTTAAAATGCATGCAGCATAGAGTTTTAATTTATTATTAAATATATTTAAGCTTTACTTTATCAAGGACTTCTTTTAGTAAAGATGCCTTTCAATTGGCAGTAGTAAACTCATAACAATGTATGCAGCAGGAGGAAAGCTCTAATAACAATATACTACTTGCAAACCTCTTAGTAATAAATATTTTTTAGTTTGGGAAAGATATTCTTGTAATGCATGGATCAGGAGACTCGCTTCTTTTTACTAATTTTTATTAAGTGAAACATTTTCGTGTAATTTAATAATGTCTAATTAGATTAAAAATCGCTTAAATAATTTACCTGCTCACTCTTCTCGTTCTACAATTTTTCGAAAAGAGCCGCGGGTAGCCCATAGGCAAGGTGGATTCCGTTTTGATGGTAAATTGCAGCGTGTCACAGGTTCAAATCCCGACATACTAACTAAAAAAAAACGACCGAGTTTAAGAAAAGCTTTCGTTTCTGGTATTTCGAAATAAGCAAGCTTCCTGCTATTTATATAGTAATAAAAGGTAAAGTAAATTACGGTCTGCAAGATACGAAAAAGCCGGGGTCTAAGAAGGAAATGCTTTTTTTAATACGAGAAGATGTTTAAACAAAAGTTTGCTGAATCTAAATAATTTTTATTACAATAAGATTAAAATCAAGACCCATATATAAGAATTAACAGCGTGCGTCTTACTTAGTATACTATATTACACTTAATTTATAGAAAACAGCATCTTCTCCCTTGCTTTTTGGTTGCCCGTTCATAGTTAGGACTTTGTTGGAGGAATATACTTTTTAGCTTCTGAGTTGCTATAAATTTAGGTAGAACTTTGTGATGAATAGGATTTTTTATATTTACTTTCTATTGTTATCTTATAGTTACTTATAGTAATGAGAAGACCTATACTGCAACACTCAAAAATTACCAAACCTAGGTATTACGTCACCTTCCTTTCAAATAGGAATATTTACAGACTTTAGATTAGCTTTATTATATATAGGTGCCTCCACTATATAAAAATTATCTCAATACGTCGGGATTTGTCGAATTTTAGTTATACTATGAACTGAAGGGAAGTTCTTAGCTATTTTTAAGCTTTAGGTTAAAGCAAACTTAGGATAAAGGACTCTCTTCTATTTCTGGGACAGCTTTTAGAAATTTTCTAAGAACTCATTAGGTATTTCTACATTTCAGCTAGAGTTTGTATTCACAGAGAGATGCGTTGGGTTCCTGATAACACTGTGTTAAGTACTCTACTCTTCTAGGGGGTATTAAACAAAGTCTAATTGCTTTTCTTAATTAAATATAAAATTTTTATGGTTACTACACAAAAACTACTGGTATGCTTGTATCTATTGTATTCTCTTTATCTGTACTTCACTAAAAAGCGTAACCCTATTAACTAACTTTCTTTGAAAGCAACTTTCCGAAATAAGCTTTAGCCAACCTCTAAAATCTAAAAATAAACAGGTATTCTTATTTTGTATATAGTAACTCGACTAAGTGGCATAGGGGGTCCCTTAATTTTGTATAGTGTTTTTCTCTTTTGTTTCTTGAATACAAGCCGGTTTATCTGGTATTTTCAGTAACATAGAACTAAGTAGAGTTAAAGTTGCTTTTAGTTTCGAGGCTTTAGATGTTTTTTAGCTAGTATCAAAACTGAATCAAAAGCCCTAGAAAGAGGATCCACTATACTTAACTTAAAAACTGTTTACTAGTAAACAAAAACACATAGCAGAGTTCCACGGTAATGCCCCCCTTTTAATATCTCAGAGTGACTAAATATTTTGACTTAAATAAGTAAATCATAATTACTATCACCCAGAAGTAAACTGCCCTAAAAAGGAAATAACTAGAATTTCTTCTTAATGTAGCGATAACTTGGGTTACAATGAATATACGTGTTCCGATAGAATAGAAGCCCCCTTGTCAGCACCCGCTTCTCTTTACGACTCGTTTGCGAAGAAAGAGATACGAGCTTCCATAAAGTACTTGCTAAATTTACTTAATCCTATTTTTCAGTAAAAGACTAAAAGATTGACACAAAAACAATTTAGTATAATAGAGGTTCAATTTTGGCTTAGCTCTTGTATTTCCTCAAAAATTAAGGGCGGCCCGTTTCTATATATATGATTTTACCGGCCCTAGAACGGTTATTCCTAGTTAAGGGAGTATTCGTACTTTATCCATAGTTTTTACGGGGTATGCATATTTACCTAATCTTGATTATAATATTTACTTTACCACTATATTCAAAGTCATTAGTGAAGCGAGTTCCTTAGAGAATTTGTATGGCAAAAAAATCTTATGAGAGGGATGCTCTGAAACTTAACAAAGGAAATTCGTTTAAATGTGAATGGGAAAGAGCCCTTAGTAGAATTTCCTAGATTTTGTTACTTTTATTATTGGTAAAGCGCTGAGTCGAAAAGAAGTAATATGGCTTTCGAATTAATCACGGGGGACAAAAGCCTTTTGTGTTATCTTTAGAAGGATATCTACCGTCTCGCTTATAGTAAAATACTTAGACACTTGTTACAAACTTTTGAGGCTTTTACTTTGGCAAGGGACTTTATAAGGAAATGAACCCTACTCCAGTAAATAGGACCCTCTCTGTTTACACAATTATCGTAGTTACTTCCTTACATCATTTTAGAGACTGTTTAGTCTAAAAAAGGACTCCTTTATAGAAAATATATCTTAGCTCTTTAAAGGATTCCCCTATTTGTACCCTATAGCTCTATGAAAAACTGTTCTTAACTATATTAGTAATTCCCTTGTGATTTAAGAATTAAGGTGTCCTAATATTCTTTTTTATAAAAGTCTCAAGAAAATGTTAGCTGCCTTAGGATTTGTAGCTTTTGAGCGAGGCCCCTCTAGAGGAAAGTAATTCGGAAGTATACTACTTAATATAAAAACTCTTAGATTTCAAAAGAAATAGACTTATCTTAAGTATACGCTATTGTAAAAAGTCTTTAAGCTGCCGAGACTCTACAAAAAGATTACACTAAAACACTCGCTACTCTCCTACTAACTACTTGTTTGACTAGTGTTTAAGGAGATCCGCCCGAGGTACTGCTCAAATAAAAGAGTAAAAGCCTGAAACAGCTCCTAATGGTTTTACTTTTTTCTAGCTTATATCTTTCTCGACAGCCCCGGTAAGGCATAAGAAAGATTTGAGGCAGAGCTAAATTAGCTCAGTAGAAGACGCTTTTATGCGGTCATGCCTTTACTTAGTACAGCAACGGATATCATATATAAAGCAGGGACTGACACCAGGGTTCGTTTAAGTATGCAACTCAAACCGGTAAACGAGAGCAAAAGCTAAGGTGCCTCTTTATCGGCACTTACTCGTAGAAATAAGGGGTTTACGCATGTCTTAAAGGACAAAGGAAAAGGGGGCTCTGTTTCAGTCAATGACAAACGGTTTTGTGTACCAGATCTAAAAGAAAAGAACTATTAACTAATCTTCTTAAGGTTACCTCTTTTGTTGTCATCCCTTTTGGCACTAACTCCCGTCAAATAAATAGGATCCTAAAGTGTTGCAAGTTGTAATTAACAAAATCCTTGCTTTTCCCAACTCAAGTCAGCTGGTGTTCCTTTAAAGAACCTATCTAGGTAGATAACTCTTTATATTGAATAAAATAAATAAGGAGAGTTAATATAATAATAGTCGCTAATAAACTACTTTGATATATTAATTCGCGGAAACAGCTACTTTATCCCCATAATAAAAAGTATTACCTATGTATTTAAGTCATAGTTATTAACCTGTATTTAGTACGAGCGTACAGTAGTAGAATATTTTTGTATTTCATCTTATACTTTTTTACAGGTTCGCGTATTAGGATAGTGTTCAAGCCCAAGTCTTTTATAGACTTCCACGGCACGCCTTCAAACAAGAACTCTTTCAGAAACTATGAATAAGATAATAATAAAGAAACACATATATAGGAGATCCCACCTCGAAGACTAACGGTAAATAAAGTAGGTGATAAGCAAGACACACGCCCGAGTTTCAAAGTGCGGATACCTTATGTGTTTCTTTAATTAGTTCCTAAAGAAAAAAAAGACTATTCGCTACCTAAGGGCAAGGGTATATGAACACTAACAACAATAGACTAGTAGCTACACTAATACAATACCAAGTAATACAGCAGCTACAACTACAATAACTACAAAAGGTGCGAAGCCCTCCTACTTAATAACTCTACCTATTGCTATTGGCTTACTAACTAACCCTCTTAGATAGCTCCTACTGCTCCTAAGAAACCTAAAACAAAGAAGTAAAAGAGTACAATAATTAGAACTCATAAGAATACTAAAGTACAGAGTACAAGTCTAACTCTAAAACAAAGCAAAGACTAAAAGAAGAAATCTAAGTCAATGAAAGAAGAAGTCAAATAAGAAGCATCCGTTGCTAGCGCTATAGTATGTACCCTCAATGACAAACTATTGCTATTACAGCGACCTCCCAAACCCAAGAGGTTTGCTCAGTGTACGTCTTCCTATCTCTACTATGAACTATCTTCCCAATCGATAAACCCAGAAGGCAGTGAAGAGTATACCTTAAACTATCTACCTATAAGACTATTAGAAACCTGTTATCCTATCGCTCACAACTAACAAATAATAGAATAGAGATACAGAATAGAACGAGGGAAAAGCTTGTCTTTTGTAGCCAAAGTGTTCAAAAGAGTTTTTGTCTCGGATAACTGAAAGCTCCAGTTGTT
>JAYMSZ010000037.1:0-41694 GCA_036897665.1 Pelargonium citronellum
AAGAGCCCAGAAGGCTCATGCTAAAAATATTCCAAACTGTGGTATACTCTAGCTCGAGTTTCACATTAATAAGCTGGGGGTAATGAACTCTAGTCGGGAAGCTACAAGTATTGGGTATAGCATTCTTTTTATAGATAAAGTTTCCAAGATTACTAGTTTAAGAGCAATAGTATCTTTTATCAATAAGCATCAATAAGCAGGGTTCCTTATTAACTCTAATTTTTAACTTGCTCTTACTCAGCTTCCCATATAATATTTTGGTATAGGCTTAAGGCTTTACTAAGTAGGGGCTGAGAAATCTCATTGAGCTTAATCATATAAATTTAAGGATTTCCCCCTATTTAAATAGGGCCTTCTAGAAGCCCCCGGACGCTTTAATTTAATACGGAGTCCCATAAGGTTTTTGAGCAAGTGCCTTTTTTTAGTACACTTCTGAAAGATGAATAGGACTCCTTTTGTAAAAAAGTGGGTTCATACTTGTGAAATTTTCAATTGGCAAGGTTATATAAGAATCGGTATCGGATGGAATGCTATTGTAAAGCTTTTTGCGCGGGTCCCATAATTGATAATTGAAGCTAATTCGAAAAAGGGGCCCGTGAGCTTTTTTAGTAATATGTTCGTCACAGTATACGAGTAATTAAGATTTTACAAATCCTAACTTTAAAAGTAACACCTCCCCTTTTCCGTACTTCACAAAACCCTTTTTGAGGTACTCTCCTATTCGATTAGCATTTCTTTATCTGTACCAATAATACTTTAGAGTTTTCCATTTAAAGGAGGTTTTTAACTTCTCGCGTATTTTCTAATATTTAAAGCTGGGTATTTGTCTTTAATTTTGATCCACTATGGAACGTACATGATATTAAGTGCTTTTTTAGGCAAACTCGTACTCTCAAAAGAAGAGCATTCTTGCCTCATAATGACGAGTTTGATATAAAACATTAGATTAAAAATCCCTAATTCCAATAACACAAGTAATTTTTGACAATATTCAGTATCCTGCTATAAGAAAAACTTTCATTACACTACACTAAGGTAACCCGGGCTTTTTTTAAAGGAATATAACTATAAGGGCAGCTCTTAATAAGCTAGGACACTTTTGCTTGTAAGGTTAAATATGAGAGAGCATATTAAGAAGATGGTCAAAACCCAATGTATAAGACTTTCTTTAAGCTATCAATAGTAAAGCTGCACATTTTAGATACTCTTAGGTATTCTTGTCACAAGGTTTATCTGTTATTGGTTTGCAGAAGAACTCATTTTCTTATTAGTTAAACTACTTCAGAAGACCCTGCCCTTGGGTTCCCATTTTATTATTTTTTTCATGCCTTATTCTAAAGCTAAAGGTTTTATGAATAAAGTTATACTTATCTAGCTGGTTACCCCTTAATTCTACTGAAAGCTATTTACTTAAGACTTATTTAACAAGAGGTAAAGCTCGATTTAAACCTGAGTCATTTACGGCAAATCCGGTAATTTGTACTAGTGAGACATTTATAATAAGATTAAGGAGGATTCTAACTAAAGCTCACGTATGTGTAATTCCCTCTTTTTATAGGCAAAGACTACTACTATAAACAAGAAGGCTAAAAGAAAACTATTATATATTTACTTAGTAGGCTCCGTGTTCCTTAATCAAGCTTCCTTATTAGTATAAGTAGAAGTAAGAAACCTAACTAAGGGGTTCGCTGGTTTACTAAATAAGGGTTTCTTAGAAAAAAAAGATTTGTTGGGTTAATTACTGAACTATTCTACTTGTCTTATTGCTATAGTATAATAAAGCTAAACACCACCAAAGATTTCTTATGCAAAAAAACCATTTTCAAAGGGTGTTCTCCTTTTCCTTTTTTTACTTAACTTGGATTTCCCCTAACTAGGGTTTTTATTAAGAAGTCAAGAGAAGATACTTTTACTATACGCTTTTGGAGTTCCTCTTTGTGATATTGAAATTTTATGTCATATCGCTTTGTGTTTTACACTTAGTATAGGCCTAAGAGTATACTTCTTGTTACCTATTTCCCTTTCCTTTTCCAGAGCAAAGTCCATCTGCTATTAAAGGTAACCTCTACTGACATGATAAACAAAATATCAATACAAAGACACGAGTCAAGCTTCTTCAGTAGGTATGTTTCATTTATACTATACTGTGTTTATAAGAACTCCTATTATCTTAATAATTAGTACAAATAAGAAATCTATACCTAAATGTTTTTAAACAGAAGGCTAGCTTTGTTAGTAACTATTATATAAGTAACCGGAAACCTTAATAATTGAAAGGACTATATATTACAATTCTGACAAAGCAAAGCTGGAAACTTACTTTTTCTCAACTTTTATCAATTACCAAACTAAGTGTACTTAGACTAAGCCCTCTCAAAATTAGAAGAAAGGTTATGGTTAATAAAGGATTCCGTAGGTAGATCTCACTCTAATTAAGCTAAGAAAGTAGTTTATAAAAGCATAGGAGATAAGAGGGATCCTCAGGTTTAGAGCTCCTTAAATCTAAGGAATTATTGATTACCGATTGCCTAGTACCCCGTTTTACAATATTCACAGCATAAACCCATGACCGAGGGTAATCCTAGTTATGTATTTAGGGCATTTTTGTAAGGGTTTCGTAAGTTCAAATCCTGTGTTTATAGAATTATTCTTCCACTTGTATGGCCTAAAAAGCTCCTACCTGACACCGAGGGTAATACTACGCGGGACTCCTTTTACTAAGCTGAGAAGGTTAACTCCTGTTAATAAAGAAAGACATATAAAAAAACTTTACTGCCTTGTCAGAAATTAGGTGTAACCTAGGGTTGCCTGAGACTCTCTTGTTTGTCTCTATTTGCCCACGTATTAACTAAATAGTGGTTTCATTAGAATAAGAAAGGGGGAACCTAATGCACAAAGTAGGTCAAATAAAACCTCTAAAAGTAGCAGAGATTCTGGTTACTCTGCTGAAAAAGGAAAGCTAACAATATAATAAACTTCAATTTATGATGTAAAAAGCATCTACTTAGTAAGTAATCCCGGTTCTTAGGAGCATATAGATAAATTTGTTAATCCCAATTTGTGCAAGATCTTAGGATAGGGACTGGACTGCATTTGTCTCGCATGGTTGGTTGTCTATTAAAAGCTACTACTATAAGTATAAGACATTTTTGAATCTAAGCTTTTTGTACTAAAACTCTTACTAGTTTATACTCTCCGAGTTACCTCGTACAGAGAGTTGGTATGGAATTTAAGACTTTTTTAAGGTAGTACCGGCTTTTTTGGATTTCGGGACATTTGATTGTGTGTTTTATCTTTTTCAAGGGAGCTCTAATTACTGGTTATATATTCAGGAAATCGTTACTACAGGGGGGTGCCCGTTTTGCCACCTTTTGCACTTTTAGGATTCCTGAAACTGGAACTCCTAATAGGAGACAAAAGAATACCGCGTAACTATACTAACTCTTCATACTAGAACCATGAAATTTCAGAGTACTGCTTGGAAGAGCAGAGGTGTTTTTTAATAAATAACATCGAGTAGCAGTTCTAAAAGCGCATAACCTAGAATAGAACCATTCCTACCCACGAATCCCGAGTCAGCTTTATCTTAATTCTTTTTCACAAAATAGGTCTAAGCTATTGTTTTTCTTACCCCAAACAAAGGTGCAATTATTCTATAAAGTAAACATTTCATCATATCATAAAGGAGAGTCCTGGATCTTGTGACCTACTCTACTGTGAACCAATTTTTAGTTTCCTCCCAAAAATTTTAATTGTTGTTACGAATTTATTAACTTACTAAAGTCAAGACTTAATTCCCGCATAGCATGATATGAGAAGCCCTGTAAAAGAAGGAGCAATAATCTTTCTTTTTTGCAAGAAAGTTGTATACTTTTTTCGTTTAGGACACTATAACTAAAGTTGAAAAGCACTGAAAACGGGACCCCTTTTTTTCGGGTATTTATAAGAATTAGATTCAAAAATGCAAATATATGTAAGGTACTGCCCAGGAAACTCCCAGGAAAATTGTACAGCAAAGGCGTTTGATACATACTTAGAGAGGTTTTTTACTTGCCCTTTAGAGAGAGACTGGGCAAAAGTTATTTAAAAAGATTAAAAAGAGGATATTGCTGAAACGGAATCTGTATTATATAAACTAAGTATCTCATAAACAGAAAAATAAGCGTAAAAGGGAGAACTCTTAGGGTAAAAAGAAGCTTTGAATGAAAGTATTTAATTGAAACTCAGTTACCCTTTTTTATGAGTACCTTTATGTTAGCATTCCCGCATTTTCTATAACTTCAAAGATCCGTTATTATCTAGTACCTGTCATTTAAAGATAAAGTTCCTGGACTTCTATTTGATGACACTCTTTGGTTTATCTTGTAAGGATCCTGGGTTCGCCTAATAATTACAAGAGTTTGCCTTTACTATATCTAGCACCATACCATCTAGAAATTCTGTAAGAAATTTATATAACTGCCATAACGAAGAATAAAACTAGGTTAAACCCCCAGGAATTGCCTTCATTTTTATCCATTATAATTATAAAGGGAATTCTTGCGTATTTTGAAAGGTACTAGCCAAGACAGAATTATTATATGAAAAAGGATAAATACTCGGTATATCAAAAAAGAGAATAGACTTAAATAGAAGAAATCTCTCATAAATATTTGCTTAACTTGAGTAAGAGTTGTGCTTTGGCTGTTGGAGAGCCATCAAAACGCATTCTTATTCGAAAAGCAGAGTGCTGGGTTAACTTATATGAATATCGAAGGTTCGAAACGGGTCCTCTTATAGATCACAAAAGACGTAAAAGAATTTTTATTTGTAAGCCCTAGACGCCTTTCCTTTGTTTTACTTTTTATACTTGTAACTCGAGAATTTATAATTAAAATAATTAGTTAATTCTGCTAAAAGTCTATTCGAGAGAAAGAATTCCGTGTAGTAAGTCGAAAATAGAGTATCTTAATCACTCTTAAATTCCCGTACTTATTACTGGAGGTCCTTAACAGTCCAAGAAAAACAGCTTTTACAGCGTAAGTGCAAAGCCCAGTGGCACATAATTTTGTGTTTTATGGAGTCTTTTTTACTATTCTACCTTACTCTTTAATCTTTGGGTTTACCACTGAGCTAGGACCTACTACAATAACCAGTTACCCCGAGCCTGGCTAAGCTAAGAAGACTCTTTTCAGAGAACATAGCACAACCGAGTTTGAAAAGGATTCTCCATCTATATTTTATGTATTCTAAGTAGGTCAAACAAAGTCTAACAAATCCCCCTTTATACTAAGTTTCTTCTATATAAGCGATTGTATTGCCTGAAAATTAGTTAACACAGATTAAACTTATAATTACATTTTCTTTGTGTGTTGTGCCCTTACTTTGGGGCTTAAAAGATTTGATAGTTAAGATATTTTTACACCAAAGCTTTATCCATTAAAATTGAGTTAGCAATTATAAGTACCAAAATATTAGAAATACATCAAGAGTGCCCTTTCTTTCCACACTTTAGCTCTAATAACACGGTTTAACACGAGGGGGTTTAAATCCGTTAAAAAGGCTATAACCTTAATCTAGCAATACGGGGCGCTTAGGAATCCCTGTCTAAGAAGCACCGCTAGGGGTTATACCGTTGTTTAATAAACAAGGAGTACCTTATAAATAAAGTTAAAAGGCTTATGTTATAAAAACTTTTGTATGTCTCACTATAAAAAACTCTATATATCCTAGGGTTTACTTAACTCGCTTACGAGACTTTCCTTAAAACAAAAGGGCTAAGTGTAGGCTCGTCAAGAGTTTACAAAAATTACTAGATTGTGCTTGGGATTCCCGCAATACAGCTAAGATTGTGCCTGTTAATTTTAGTCAACTAAGCTAACAGACAAAAGGTTAAGAGCCCTTTAATTTAATAAAGAATATGAAATAAATGGCTAGAGAGAATATGTGTGGCAGGAGCCCTCTCTTAAAAATATGACAAAGCTTTGGTTTCCTTGTCAGTTGCTAACTCTGCTGTATGGAGAAAGAGAACCACAAAATTTATATGCTTAATAGACTCTACTTGAGTAGGAAAGTTAATGAAGTCTGGGGTGAGAACATAAGTATGAGAATAACTCATATAAATATAAATTCAGTTTTTACACTATAAGATCTGACAAGCTAAACCGGGTACTTTTGAACTTAGTATAAAATAAAGAGGTTACTGCAGCTAACTTGGCAGGCTTTATGTTCCTTACACCTATGACCGAAGCTTCCTAAACTTTATCAAATGGATACTTCTTGATCACCACAAGCGGAATGCTATATCCTTTGGCAGGGGTCCTTATACAATAACATAAGGGTTTCTAGAAGCAGCGCGCATAAGGTTCAAGTCATAACCAGGTCTTACTAAAGTCTCATAGGGCGGAAGACCCCTTATTTAGCTTTGTATTGAGGTGTTACTGAAGTTACCTATACCGGGTTTGCCTAATATTCGGACCTAGGGCTTACGAAGTAGGTTAAGAATTAAGTAAACTTATACTTTTCCGTGTACTCTGCTAGAAATTCCCTTTTTTGAGTAAAGGGTTTTAGAAAACAAAAACTATTCTAAGGCCATTTACTACGTGTATTATAACATAACTTGTACACTGTCTACATTCCTTTTTTTATAGATTTGCTAAGGATTCCACTATAATAATTTACAACCTCTCAACACTCCTAGTTAGAGCTCTTAAAAAAGCATAAGTTCCAGTCTTTTTACTCTATATCAACCCCTCTCAACAACAGTATAGTTTGAATGTGCTATTTAGTATTAACAATGTATACCCACTCAAAGAAAGAGGAATTTAGGTACTACTAAAACTGACTCACGAATTTTTATCACAAGTATCTACACTCTAGCGCAACAGGAGCTTAAATACAAAGTATTACGTAACTAAAGGCGACTCCTTTTTAGATTTTATATCGGAATCGGAAGAAATAATAAGTCAAGGGGTTTATATGACATTTATATCTAAGTGAAATTCTAGAACTTCCTATAAATTACTAATTAACTAGCTACTAGTACTCTACCCTGACAAAGTTTGGTTTACTCTTCCTAATAAAGGCTCTGCTATACAAATAAAATATACAAATAAAAGAGTATAAATTGGAGTCTCTCACCGGTTATAATACTAAAGCGTGTCCCTTCCAAAAGAAGGAAAACCCCGGAGAAGCCCGATACTAAAAGGTACCCAGGCGGGCCTTACCCTAAGCTTAATTAGATCTCAACTTGAACTCTTTATTCTACTCGGGAGCTTTTATTAAAGACATAAACCCGAGGCTATATAGGCAAAGCTCTCCCCCTTCTTGTAAAAGACTCTCTAAAACAGTGGGGCTTTCTACTTGAGATTAAAGGGGGCCTTTGTTCTAGTTCTGGAATATAAGTATCGAGCGAGGTCCCCCTAAGGCTAAATGCTACACGGAAAGCCTACAGGGACCGAAAGGTATAAGAGGAAGTAGCTATTGTTTTCCTTGTCAAGTCGGATCCTTTTAAACTGAGTATAGCGGTTGGAGTAGGTTATTAATGGATATTCCGTTATGTAGTAATAATACGGATTTCCGTTTGTCTATATTTAATTAAACATGACTTTATACCCAAGTAATTAAAGGGCAGGGTTTTCATGCTTTTGCTTTTTTATTAAATTTTAAGGAAGTATTTCCTTTTTGTGTAGTGGGCTCCTCTTAGGAGTATCGTAACCCGGAACTTAAACTCTAAAATTTTTGGTTGACTGGGTCTGTATTTTACTTTATCCGCTCTTCAATTTTTACAAATAAGTATACTAAAAACTAAAGCAAATTCTAAAACAGGGGAGAAGCATGGAGTACTTTATCTCGGGGCATCCACTTACTAGAGCCTCTCCTGCTAAGAGAGCTTATTGTCTTACAACTAAAATAACGGGTTTTCTATCTTGCCCCAAAATTAAGATAGACTCCTTTTTCAGGAGGTTCACAAGCTTTAGAGAGAGACGTAATAAGGTAATATTAGAATGAAGGGATTTATCCATGTAGCATATCCGTTATAGCTTCCTTATTGACTCATTCCCTTACCCAAGTTGAGGATTTAATCCCTTGTAAATTTATATTTGTTTAGAAGGAGTCCTAAGTTTTCGTCTAAAAAAATCTAAGTTTGACTGACTTTCTGTAGCTTTCGTATTAATCATTTAATATAAGTAATTTCCTAATTAAATAAAAAGCAAATCGCTAACTTAATCTAATACATAGCTTTCACTTGACTAGAAGTTATTTACAAATACAAATCTTATTAAAAAACAATACCCTAATTAGGTGTTCTAATAATATGACTTTTTAGGTCCCGATTTCTTAGGAATAGGTAAGACACCCTTCTTATATTTATTTACTCTAGTTAGTTTAATAATTTAAAGTATGAAATCTTACAAAAGAAGCCGGTAATTCCAGGTATAGTATTGGAAGCAAATCGATAATGATAATATAAAGAATTTGACGTCTTTACTAATAAAACTAAGAAAAGGTTAACTGAAAAGCATAAACCAAAGGGAAATTCTTATATTTTAAATTATGTAATATTTAGTAAGGGATCGACTATTAGAATCGGTAAAAGATTCCATTTCTAGCTAATTTCTCTTTCCTAAAAGTAAGAAGTGATAATACGTCTATTATCTATTAAATTTTGATTCCTTTTTTCCTTGCACTAGGCACCCACTTATTTTTAGATAGGTCCTAAAGGTGTTTTATTAACCAATACAAATTTATTAGTTTGAACTCCTTTCAAATACTGAGACTTATCTCCGGGATACCTAAAAAGAGAATTGGGGTATAAAATACCTTTAATTGGCGAAATGGGACGGGTTTGCCTGTATTTAAAATCTAAGGAAAAATCTGGAGCCCTTTGAGGCGGAATTGCAATTTTCCGTATTCCAAGTCCCGAGTTTTTAGTGGAATTAGATATTCTGTAATAGATACTATGAGAATTCGTTGAATGAGCATTCGGTATTTGACATGGGCCTTCTCTCTTCTAAAAAGCTTTATTTTACAGTTCCAGCTAGTTGTAAAAAGTATATAAAATAGAGTTTTAACAGCACGCAGAGTACTCCTTATCCGGGTCTATTATTTTAGAAATTTATAAACCTTGTTTTGGTCATATTTAAGGGTTGGTACTATCCTTGACTTTGAATACGCAATACCGTATCTATTTCAAGGGTCCCCTAGTTTTGTTATGCCTCTTTCTAAGCAAAAACTTCCCTTTTATGAAACTCGAACCTGCGCCCTTAACAATTGTTTTTCAAGAATTTGTATCTGTAACATACATGTTTCGCCTATAAACCTATAAAATAAAAGACTTACAGGATTCGGAGTTGCAGCTTTAACAACTGAACGCTGAGAGTCCTTTGAGGTCGAATAAGTATAAAAACTGCCTTCTGGTATCTAAAACATTACCCGTTTAATTTAAAGGAGAATCCTCAAAGCTAAAGGGCTACTTCGTTATCAGTACTGTATTAACGAAGCTATAACTTATAAGGATCTTTTGGCTTGAACTATCGTCTTTTCAGGACAGGATTAGAAAAGGAGCTCTTGTCTTTTCCTGCAGCTAAGTCTCTGTCTTATTTCAGGAAGAGTATAAAACAAAGGGAAACTCCTTCTTTTAGTGCTTTTTCTTGGAAGAGTTTGGTAATAAAGGAGGAGTTAAAGCCTTCCTATAGACTTCAGATATACCAGGACCTTGTAATAACAAAAGGCTCCCATTTTTGTGCGCAAGCGCTAGGTTTTTCCTTTTAAAAAATATAAGTTAAGCAAACGAAATCCTGTGATACATTATTTTTCTACCAATTATAGAGTAGCGTATCCCAATTCCTATAAAAATTTGTAAAGATTTTTAGCTCGAAAACTTGAGACTTTTTTTATTCGTAATTTAACAACGTAAAGTGCTAAAAAGGAACTCTCGTTTATTCCATCCATATCAATTCGATCAAAACCACTCCCAGCTTTTGAAACCTTTAATTAAGAAGTTGTAGTACTCAAATGAACAAAAAAAGTATTGTATGCATATCTTACCAAGACCTTGCCGATAAAGTACGTAATACACTGTACTACACAAAACTGTAAGGAGCATACCCCGACTACGGGTACCCCATGCTTCCCATTCCGGCTTGAGGAAATGCTACAACTAAAAAACTTATCTACTAAATCATTATTTAGGAAATAAGAATAGGTATCCACTCCGATACTTCTAATAAACGTAATTGGCCAGAATCGAAAACCTCCTCGAACTGGTATAGTACAGAATATTCAAAAGTCCAATACCATTGATGGCCTGCTTTGATAGTAATTGCAGGATTCACGACTAGATTTCCATGGAATTTAGAGAGCTAATGCTGGAGATCCTAAGATTCGTAATACGAAAACCGAAGATAATAGAAAAGAGAGGACCAAGCCAATCCATAAAACCTGTTCTTAAAAGCCTAAAGCCAAAGATAAAAAAGGGTCAACCGGTTGCCATACGTTCTTTCTTTTAGGGGGGAATTCTCTTCGACGCTGTAATCAATACTAGAATGCCAAATATGAAAAGCACTAAAAAGTAACCCCTTCATTAGATAGAGAATAAACCTTTTTATAAGCCCTACTTACGATATCTTTTTTCTTACAAACTGGAAAACCTAGACTATTTAGATAGAAAGACTCTGTAGTTACCACAACCCCTTAATTGTTAGTTCATTTGTGCTTTTGAGTGCTCCTTTATTTTGTGTTGTGAAACGCTTGCTTCAATTTCTCGGTTTTAGAAAGTATGGAACTAATGCTATGTCCAGTCTAATATAGAATCTTTTCTCCCCTGTATATTGGTATGTAGAAAATAAAGTAGGACTCCTTTCGATCCCAATAGATATAAATGGTATAGCCTGGAAATGAATAAGTAACGGGAACATTATTTGATTAAACTCTCTTCGAATATAAGAATGATTTATTGAGTTCTGCCTCGGCAAAGCAAATAAGGGGATTTCCTAAAAAAAGATATCCGCTTTTAATTGATTTAATAAAAGTTTCGAGAGAACCTAGGAACTTTGGTCTAATGAGCTGGAGTATAAAAAATTTTACTCTATTGTACTATCGAGAGTTACTTCCCTAAAGAATTTCGATAAGTAATTTGAGAATCAAAAACTCAAAAAGCATACTTTTGTCAGATTCCCCTTATAAATTGTGTGAGAAGCCCCCGCAAAAAAGGATCCTAAGTTGAATTGAATTTTGGTATCTCGTATGAAGAGTCGAAAACAACTACAAACCCTAAGAATCTTACCATTGATAACTTCAGAACCCTGTCGTAGCAAAGAGACTCCTATGCCTATCTTACCTTTTCTAGCTTTGCCTTAATAAAGTGCCCTTACTCTATATAATATTACACCAACTCGCTGAGGATTCTTATAGTATCGAAACACGAAAACCCTTTTTTTTTTAAGGAGACAGATAAAAAAGGGATTCCTTACTATTCACAGGGCTTGAACCCACGCATGACGAGCAAACTAAACCCTGCTTTACCACTTCCAAATACTCCACCAAATCTTAATAATCACATACTAGACTACATTGTAAAATATACACTAGAAACTCTTCTTTATTGTATCTAAGTGATACAAAAGAAAGGATTTGACTGAGTTATTCCTCTTATCTATATTTCAATTTACCGAGTCAAAGTGTTCCGTTTTTAACCAAAGTTTTGCTAATCCTAGTTGAGATATGCTACTTTCAGTTAAGGAAAGATTCGTTGTCAATTCTAAACTGAGTTGAGATATATTGTCTGAAACCGCTTTCCTTTACTTTACCTACGCTTTTGATTATGAGTAATCCTTAATTCCATTCCGGGGGTACATCCGCCACTGAAAACCCATTTGTATCGGACAGCCTTATCGGAGTATCTAACCAAAAACCTACCTTATTTATTAATTACATTATTACGAATATCTACCCAAGAGTTCTTTCTCTATATCTATTTTGTTTGTGTTACTCTTATTCATAGCTTGCATACCTTGCCTCACTTCGTTCAGATCCAAGCTTGCACCATTCCTCTGAACTGAGTTCAGAGCTATAACTAACCTTGTGACTTATAAACTTAACTGGATCAAAAACATAAGAAGCCTTTCCTTTTACACTTTAGCCTTAGGGTTTGCTCTACTTTGTGTACCAACTTCGGATTCTCGTAAAAAAAGAGTCTTTGCTTAGAAAATATGGGCTTAACCGAGTCATTTACCTACTCATTACCTTATTATATCTAAATTTTTACGAACTAAATTATATATCTTATCCAATTCACAAGCAATGCAACGGCGGATTCCCATCCCGAAAGGAGTTCTAAGGTCTATGCAGCCATATTTTAATATTTGAATAACTTGAATTTTTGTTTACCTGATAAAACTAGAAAACACATTCCTATTTTCCAGTATGAATAAAGTATTTTATAATATGGAGACCCGCCGAGTGCGGATTTTAAGGCAAGGACCCGGTAACTTTTGGTGTGATTTAGTGGTTGTAAAAAGTTCAATGTGAAATGGGGCTTCTCATTAGGACGAATATGGAACCCGTTTTTGTTAACACAAAAAGTGTTTATACTAAAATATAGCTCATATGCTGGTGTAGTATGTACAGTTAAAGAATACAAATTGGTTATTATTACGTAAGTCTTTTCTCTTGTTTCCCTTGATTAATTTTGACCTATACCAAAGATATTAAGAAAAACTCTCTTCTAATACGTGTTTTTAGTTATAAAGTTTTCTTAGTACTTTTCACTTGGGTATATTACTTTAACCGTTCTGTGCCTACAAATCTAATTGTACTTTTTGGCTATGCGCCTTAGTTTTAGCTCCTGTTAAGTAAAGTTTTATGCTCGAAATCTCTTGTCACATACCTTGACTTTGTTTTTTTACTAGAGTTACCTTATTATAGAATATAGAGCTCTTCATTTGTATCTACCATTAACGGAGTCCGTTTAAAGAAGCGCTTGAGTAGCTAAAGCACATGTCTAATCTTATACATTTGGAGTTTCCAGACTAACTTACAGGGTCTTAAGAACTGCGACATACCCAATTGCGGAAACCTAAACCCCCTATTCCCAATCTCTCCTATTTTCTAGACCTACACTTTGTTAACTAAAAAGTTAAGTAAAAACCTTCTTGTTATATACTGCAAGATCCTGTATAGGATATAGGGAGTCCCTGGGACATACTTTTTAAGGAAATTATCCTCACTTAATAAGGGTTTTTGCCCGGAATACACAAATTTATAGAAAGTTTTTTTCTAAACGGATGCCCTTATATCAGGAAGAGAGATGAAATAGACCCTATGGATACCTATTTCCTTTCTTGTTGTAAGAGTTTCTTATGTCACAGGATCCTTCTTTACTATTAATTCTATGTTGAGCTCTTCTTAATAAAATGGCTATCTTTGAAAATTATTACAATGAGACCTAAGGAAAGACCCCCTTTTAGAATTCTACAGACCCCATTCTAGACTGTAATTTGTATCCTTATAAGATTATTCCTTAATAGTAACTGTAACTGGCTAAAAAACGCTTTATCTACCTAGATATTTGCCCTATAAAGACACTCAAACACAAATAGAAAAATGTCTAACCAAGAAATTAAAGTATCCCTTAACAAGTTAAGCCTTACCTAACTCTGAGAATGCTAATAGCAAGGGGTAAAGCAGATTCCTACTCTTTATCCTTAAACAATTCCTTGTCGTCTTGTAAAACTAATGGAAATTTTTCTATCTTACCCTGTAGTGCTCGTCTACTAAAATTCAAAAGGAAAGGTTTCAAGTCTTAATAAAGAGCCCTGTATACTAGAGCGGTCAAGGTATAAAATGTTGCGTTAGAGTCTTTTTTCACTGAACAAGGAAAGAGTGCTAACGTTTTAGTAGAAGGAACTTTTTGTTTATTACTTTTTTTCTAGGAATACTTAAAATAGAAAGCCTCAAATTTCTTTTACAGAGTATGTGCGCCATCCAGAGCTTTAGTAAGGTCTCTCTTCCTTAAGAATCTCTGTTAATTAAAGAGTCTACTAATTGAAGTTCCTACCTCCTCCTGTAGTCTCTATCTAGAGTCTCTGCTATCTAAACAAAGAATTAATAAATAAAAAGGACTGGCTTGGGTTGGATAAAAAGAGATACTTTCGTAAATTTTATTATTAAGAATACTTTTAGCATCAAGCTATAAAGGTAAGGGAACTATTCGTATAGAAATATATCCCTTCGTTACTTAATGTGTTGTTGTGCCGAAAGAAATGGGGAATCACGTATATACAAAACGAATTTGCTTTTGATTTGCTTTATTACAAGACTTTCAAAGAATGCTACTGAAAGATAAAGCTTCCTTTTTGGGTGTATATCGAAGTGTTAGAGCAAGGGACTTTCAACCTGATGGCCAAGGGTTCGAGTCGATTCATTGCTGGTAAGATGGTTTCTATAAAGCCTTAAGAGATGCCCTTTCAGCAGAGGAAGAATGAGGAGTTTCTAGAGTCTTTGTAATTACAAGTTTGTACGAGAATTGATATGGAGGAAGTCAACGAGGTCCTCTAAAGTCAAGGCAGTAGAGAAAGTGAAGTCATTTGTTTGTAGTTTTCCTATCTGGTCAGGTGTAAGTGTAATAAGTCACAGGGAAAGAGAAAGTTGAAGTCATTCTTTTTCCTCAGTTCCGGATCCATTTATCCTTAGTTTTTGGAAGCTATTAACATTAAGAAGAATTAGAGGGCTATCAAGCAGAGCACAAGTATACTCTAAAGAAAGTCAAAGGTATGACTAAGAGGATATAGATTCCGGTTATAGCTAAGATATAGCTAAGGGTATAGTTCATAAATAGTTATGAATAAGAGGTAAGAAGATGCGCTGGGCTATAACGTATGTATAAGAGTGTAGGTCTAGCTATGAAGGAAGGTATAGGTGAAACTCCTAAGACTATGGGAAAGCTAGCAAGAAAGAGTCTGGGTTATAAGATAGGTATTTTCGTACTTAAAAGTCTTTAGAAGTAGTTACAGGATTCTAGGTAAGTAGTCAGTCACAAGGAACTAAAAAGTAAAGTAAGCATTCTAAGTTCCTTTCTTTATAGGACTCTCTAATTCGTTTCCATTTTTAGGAAGCTGTAGTACCTGTAGTACATAGAAGGGAGTTTACTAAGGTTTTCTAATTAAAGTGAAGTTTCTCGGACTTAAGAACTAATGTAATTAAGAGACTAAAAGAGAGGTTGTTTTCATTAAGTTAAGGAAAGATTAAAAAGGGAGGTTCTAGTTAAGCTGAATATATGTAGGATTAAAATCAAGTTTCCAATCTAAAACCTATAAACCTCAGTGTAGGTTGAGTAGTATAGTTTTGTTTACAGGTATTCTCTTAGGGATTAGCCTAAACTAGGCAGGAATTTTCTAGTCAGTTTTTACCCTATAAAGTTGGTAATTCCTTGTTGTTGGTTTAAAGCGAGAAAGAGTTTGAAGGGATTTGGGTTTGTGTTGAGTAAGAAGGCTATGATACTGTGTAAGATACAGACATAGAGTGTAGCTAAGAAGATAGGTATTATTAAGATTAAGAAGAGGGTTACAGGTCTTAATCAAAGTTTTGGTATGAAGGTTAAGAGTAAGAACCAAGGTGAAGGGTTTAGTACTATAGGAAATGAAATCTTGTAAATAATATACTTAGTTGGAAAAAAGTAAGCTAAGCAAAATCTAGGTAATAATAATCCAATTGGCTAAAACGAGCAGTTGGTATAGAGTCATTTTTAAGGAACAAGAAATTAAGGCTAAATTTTTTAAGTAATAAGTAAATAAAAAAGGGCTTTTACTGTGATTTCCTAAAAGCGCTACCTAAGAAACTTTGATGAATACTGAAATTGTATGAGGTGAGATATTTTTCATAGTAATTCCTATAAGATAAAGAAAAGGCTTTCCTCTAAACAAGAAGCTATTATATACACGTATACCAAAACTTAAAAAACTATTTAGAAAGGGTATTCATTTTATTAACGTACTACAATAATGAAAGTAAGTTGGTTAATTCTTTATCATATTTGTTTTTGTAAGAATGGGAAAGAAGCATAATTAAAGTAACAGGATTACCTCTGGTTCCTAATATAGCCTGAGGGGAGTACTGATAGACCACTTTCTTATATTATTATTAGCAACGAGAAGCTTTCAAGCAGCTGTATAGAAAGTACTTAGTAAAAGCTTAAGCAGTACTTTTGATAAGGAATGAAGTAGGCACTTTTGATCTATAAATAAAAAGAATCTTGAGGTCTCTTTATATACACAAGGATAAGTTACAGAGTCTAAAATTAGTTTTTACAGAAAAGGACGCGAAACTAATGCCTTACAAATCTAATTTGGTTATCAACAATAGACAATAATATCTAATCTTGTAAACTTACTGGTGGCTACTGGGGATTAATTTCTTCCTTTTTAAGTAAAAGTTCCAAACACGCAACATGGCAATAGGATTAGCTACTTGGTTCCCTTTCTTTAGTTATTTTCTATAAAGGGGGTCTTGAATTACTCATCGACTTCTAAAAAGGCGAACAGGTAGCACTCTTAGTAGAGAGTCTCTCATGTATTCCCTGAAACTGTGTAATTACTAAGAGTAAATATAAAGCCTATGTCGAACCTTTACTGTTAAAAAACTTTGTATGAAGAGCGCACTATGTTCGCAAAGAGAGTCCGAGTAACAGAATATAATTTCAATAGAATTCGTGGTAGAGATAAGGAAAAATACTATCTTTTTTTAATTTAGATTTAGAAACTTTTCATTAAAAAAGATTAAGTAGTGTTCTAGATGGGTTTTCTTTGAGAGTCACTTGATTTTTATAGAATAAGTTTTTTAGAGCAAAAAGCTAGAGTATTGTCATAGAGAAAAAGAAACTTAAGGTTGCATGCCCTAATTAATATATTTTTAAGGCTGTTGTTAACTAGGAATCACCGTTATTTATAAGATAATAGCAGGATCTTGGGTTGCAACTCCTGTACATAAAAGGTAAGTTATTAATAATCTTAATCTTAAGAAAAAGGGATTCTCTATATCCAACCACTAAGTATTACTCTCCCTTACACTTAGAGGCCCCTTACAACCATCAAGGTGTTTTCCTTCGTTTATATAAAAGCTAGCTTGATTTAAGAGTTGTCGGGAGATCCCCACTTTAGATCCAATAAAAAATTCAACCTTGACTTTAGGTCTTTGTAACAAGGGCCTAAAAACAAAGTTCAGAAAAAGGGGATGACCTATACACTGTAGCCGCTCGATCGTTTCTAACTTGGGCTAGGGTTCATAATACGCCTTTTTTGTGCTTGTTCGCTTGTAAACTACAGTTAGTAAATCTCTATTCTCACAATAAAGTACTCCCAAAACTCATTTTCATTTTTAATAGGGTAACAACCCAGGATAAGACCGGACATAGATGCAAATATTGTAAGATTTCTTGTATATGAGTGCCTGGGAGCAATGATCTAATAGTTTTATACGAAGTTTTTTTCTGGGTTTATTGGTCATAATGAGCATTTGTAGACATTTTTTTATAATTGCACTCCATTTACATAAAGTGGCTTAGTTCCCAAGGAACGCTTTATATCTCGACTCTAGTAAAAAACGAAGCTTTTACATTATTGAGCACTATGCCACGAAATAAGGATCAGGTTAATTCAACAAAAAAACGGTATTTCACGAGGTAAACAGAAAATCCTTAAAGTGAAAGCAAGACAGACATAAGTACGGCTATTTACGACTATTAAGGAATGGAATAACCGAAAAAGTCTAATCCAACGAAAGCTTCCAGTTTTATTTTAAATATAGTAAATATATTGTAAGTACTCATTGTCTTACCCCTTCTTGTTATGTAATCTAGACTATTCAGAATTGGGGTTCTATCCAAAAGAACTACTTTACCCGCTAAATGATACATCAAACATTGATTGCAATCGGATAATGATATCGTTTGCATTAGTTTACTAAGTCAACACATATACAAATGGGTATTAAATACTTGGGGTTTAAGTCGGGCTTAGCTTGAGTATTTCCTGAAACTAGAAAGTAGTATAGCGGGTTCCTCTTCATATGGAGTTTTAAGCTTGCCAACAAAATCCCAGGAGTATATACTTTATTAACTAAGAAGGAGTTAAGAGCATGCATCCAATAAAACTAACAACGATAATTTATTAAAAATATCCAGTCAGACAAGTAAAGGTCAAAAAAAGGTAACCATTAGGGTTTGAACCCTGTTAGACCGATTTCCTAAATTATCTTTAAAGAGCCCCTTTTATTAGTTTATCCAGATAGTTGGGCTCAAACTATAGGAGAGTAGCCAGTCCTACATCTGGGCGAGGTCTTCTAAAGTTGTGTACTCTTAGGAATTAATTTCCTTATCTAACTAGTTAAAGTTAGAGAGCTTATTATTCTTTTAAGACACTAATATGTAAATATTACGGGTATAACTCGTAAGCTAAAAACTATATAAGTCCTTGAATTTAGACCTTTGTTTGCGCAAAAAGCTTTTCCAAAATAAATACACGGAGTATTATTATCTGAGAATCTAGGGGACCCATAAGACCTTTATTATAGCTTTTGTTTTATCTGGTAACACTTTGAGACTCACGGGCGGTCTGGTATATAAAATCTCAAGGGACTCTCCTGATACTCAAGACTTGTATTATCTAACTCTTACTTAAAAGTGAGAGACCGAACTACTAAATAAGGGAAACCCTTCAAGGAGCGCTCTCTAAATAGTAAATTGAATTTACTTTCTCTTGCCGGCTAGCATACTCTATTATTTCTTACAGGTATATACTAGACTCCATTCTTAGATAAAACAGTGTACCTTTTGTCATAAGTACAACTATTATGATATATAAAGAGGAGAACTTTACTTTTATAATTCCTTTGTGACAGTTATTTAGAGCTTTTAATCCGCTTGCTGATCATATAAATTTAGAAATCCTGTTAAACTTTTAATTATTATTATACTCTGTATTAGCTTCTTATCAAGGAATGAAACCTTCTCAAAGTCTTGTAAATCTGATGCTGTATCTATACCTACTTTTAGTATTTATTTAAAATCTACTTGAAATTTTAATTCTATTTTTAATAGTTTAACAAAGACTAACATAATTTTAGAGGAAGTCTAAAGTCTGTATCTTAATCTTAGCAACAGTTCAATGAAGTAAACACGCATTACTATCTTATATCCGGGTACCCCTTCCTACCTAGTCGAACAAAGGATTCACAATGGGGTACTTCTTATTAAAAGGGGTTCATATAAGAGAAAGGCATACCTCTAAAAGACTGCTCTGACAATAGGCTACATACTTTTTTCTAAAAACTAGATTCAAGATAAGTTGGACTTTATACTAAACTACCCTTCTCTGACCAACTGCCCAGTAAATTTGGATATTTCAGTCTATACTCTATTTAGGATTTAAGTAGTAATTTCAATATAAGATTAAATATGGTATAACCAGGAATTATATGAGTAAACAAGCTTTTTCAGTACAAGTTGCCTTAGAGAGTAAAAAAGAATAGGAGGTTTTTTCCTTATGCAAAAGGGTACTTTTGATGGTGTAGGTAAACACAGAAACTCTTGGAACTTTGGTAGAAGTTATATCTTTTTTACTCAAAAGGTGAGTTCTTTGTATCATAATAGGAAAGATATCTGGGATCCCTACTAGGGCCAAGACTTAACAAATTGAGTATTAATCCGTATTTATATTGAATACATAGGTTTATTCCGGAACACTCTCTAAAACAAAGTTTACGGGTACTATAAAATATTATACCCCCTCTTCTTTTATTAATAAAAGCCAATAAGTCAGTAAAGTCCTACCTTGGGAGAATAACCTGCTAGCAATTTCACAAGGCTGAACGTGTAACGAGGAACCTAATAACACGCTTTCTTTGAAAACACTAATTTAAGGGGATCGGATTAGACTCCAAGTGCTACTACAAGGTGATATGTAAAGCTTTATTAAGAAGAAGTGTTTGTGCTGGAATCCTTTTAACAAATAAAGGACAAGATCAAAAATACCTGGAAGTCTTGACTCTAAAACTCTAAATAAATTGTTTTTGCCAACTATACATCAGGATTCAACCCCGTAGCTTTGTGTCAAAACAGATCGCTAACTAAGATTATACTCAATTCTCATGCCTAATATACTTTAAATTATGCTTAGAAGGTACTTGCGCCAATGACAAGCATTGGGTGTTTATAAAGGAATGCTACTCTATTAACCCGTAGGAGCCTATTACCTATAAGAAACAATACCCATACAAAAAACTTCAGTTTCAATTTTACTGCATTCTATCTAAGCGATTGAGAATAAAATAAGGGGGTAATTGCTTGGAAGGTGTTGTCCTCCATTATATAAGATATTAATCGTAGAAAAAAAACTTTCTAGAAACTAAGAGACTCCTCTTTCTCGAATGAGGCTTCTATTAAACTTTCTTTTTTCTTGGTTTTGGGTACAGCAGGAACTTGCAGCCTCTGCTAAAAGTGAGTACTCTGTTACTGTAAATGAAGTGGTATACCACACTAGCTAAAACTTTAAAGAAGTTGAGATGCTTATATCCTAAAATAGGATCCTTTTTTTGTCAAGATAACTTGCCTGCTTTTATATTGGGGAGCACTCGTTAGAGAAAAAAAGAAATAGTTAGACTAAGGAATACCTATATAAATTCTTAATTGCGGGGTTATACTGAGTATACATAGCCCTTTTCATTTCAGGTCGAGGTAGAAAGTAGTTTATGGAGAAGAGGTGCTTGGAGCTTTAGTTTGAATGTAAAAAGTGGTATTTATATGGGCTGCTCGGATCCAATAATACTGGGGAATATGGTTGTGAATAAGAAGTTCTAATATAGAGTAGTGATAATATGATATTGCAGCAGGGATAAAGCATAATTCTGATTCTTCAAAACTTTTATTAAAGAACATCTCTATTTAACAAGTGTCATCTCTTCTAAAAAGTAAGTGATCTTGTCAATTTTATAGGATTAGGAGACTTTTACTAATTATACATATGGAACTTCATAAATTCATAATGAAATTTTAATACGAGAAATGACTCTCCCCTTTATTCGCGCTAAAACGAAGAAGTAACAAGTTTTTTAATAATCAACGAGGGCATTTTAGAGAAAAACTTGATTTTTTTCAAGTTCAGACTGTATCATATTAAATTCTTGTACTTTTGAGGCTAGTATTAGCTTACTGGCATCTACTTAGAATTCTCTAAAGCACCTTTTTGCAGGGTAGAAAATTTCAGGAATAGTACAAGAGTTTGACTGGGTGTGGTGCAATTGGTGAGTCCTTTATATCTGGTACGATACCTAGTTATATAAGAGTCAAGAAGGTTCACTAAAACAAGAGGCAGCTTTTACGTAAGCGGATAATTTTGAGTAAAGTTAATAACTCAATGCCAAGCTAATATCCAACCAGGTAGAGTATAAGGGTCCTTTTAACTTCTAGGATAAGTAGGATAAGGCAAAGCTTCATTTGAGTATAGATCAAAGGATATCAAAACTAGAGTAGAAAAGCCTAACTATGAATCCTTAAAAGCCCTAAATTAGAGAAATTTGGTGTAGTCAGAGGGCTCTTTATTTCTTATACTAATTTCAAGACTGGGAAATTGTCCTTAAGTTGACTCTTTGCTTCCAGATTTTACTAGAGACCCCGTTCTTAATTTGATTTGACTAGCTCCGAATTGTAACTAAACTTTATTCAAAAAACTTACCTTCGAAAATAACTGCAGTTTTAAAGACAAAAGTATTTGATCTTCAAAAAGGAAAGCTCTACAAGTGGCTTACTACTAGTTAAAGGATAACTCCTAATTACAGAGCTAAAATAACCAGAACAACACCTGAAATACTTGGCAAGGTGTTCAAAAAAAGAAAGTAATATGAAAAGTTTGTTAAACTTGAAACGAAACAAAACCCTATAACAAAAAGAAAAACTGCTTTATTCAGTAACCTATATAGGACCCTCTTTGCGGATTATGCCGCTCTTAAAAAGGATAGTTTTTTTTACAACGTCTGATATTTATAGCTATACTGAATTGTAAATAGAAACAAAATCTGATGAGGGGAAATTACCCTTTTTTTTTTATTTTGACTTCTATCCCTTAATTTAGTAGATTTTCAATTGTTTTATTAAGAAAGTTACGAACCTGTAGTTACTTTGAATAAGCAAGCTGTCTCATTGTGCCTACTGAAATGAGAACTGTAGGTAGGAAAAAGCAAAGCTATGTTAGAACCCTAAGTTTATTGGCAAAAGGAAGTTGTCTGGGGGTTTAGAGTACCCACCCTAAAGCGTGGAATTTTGGGGATAGTCTATACAAGATAGAGAAAGCCTGACCCGAGCCTAAATAATTATGAGGTTTCCTCCTGTTTTGTTAGAGTTTTAAAACCTATTGCCTTAGTCCGCAGGTTCTCTTTTTCAACCATAAGCAATTTTCTATAAATTGAACCTGAAATTATGTTATATTACGGCTCCCCTATAGGGCAAAAATTGAAACTCACAAGAAACTTTCTCAACTCTCTAATTTGGAAAATACACGGAGATATAAACTCCATTAGAATTAGAACAAGCTTACCTTGATATTGAGCTACTCTTAGAAAACTATAAAAGAAATACGCCAATTAGTTTATACCATGACAGAAATATTACGTCAACAAAGCGTTTTATATAGATTTTCTCACTAGGAAAAACAGATACACACAAAAAAAGTACTAAAGACAACACCTTTACTAGGTTTCAATACGGAAAGTTTGAATTACAAAAGAGTTCTCGACAATAAATCTAGATTAGCTTTTAGGTGTACGCCCATAAGAGGAATGCTTTATATACACATTCTAAGTTCTAAGGGCTCTTTTTATATGTTGTAGAACACTTTTATCTGTAAATAGAAATATTAAGGTATTCCTCTATTGAAAGTTTGTCGTCTATAAGCGTCCTCTCAAGTGCTACAATAACTGTTAATATAAGCTCCTCACTTTGCTTTATAATAAGACAAGGATCCCTAAAGGGTTTTGGCACGAAACTCTGAACCTCTTCTCGTGGGTCCCGTTAAGTTATCCTAAATACTAACTATATATTAAAGGGGTCTTAGGAAAGAGGGGACTTGTAATAAACCTTTGATAAAGCGTAACAGTTTTTCTTTATTAACAAGAGTGCTTTCTTAATGATGTAAGCTATACTTTTTTCTTGGCTGTTTAGTAGTTTAGCTTATAGTTACTCACTTATTAGGAGTTTGGAATTCCTATTAAAACTCTGGGGATTTTACTCCTTAATGGTTAAAATAATAGAGGGGTTACTTAATAATATAAGATTTGTGCAGTTACAAGTGAACTTGTAAATAGTGTTTTTATTATAGGGCAGTTTTCTCTAGCCTTTATACCATAAGCTGAAGTAAAGATTGGGGTACTTTCCTCGGTATTTCGAGCGTAGAATTACAAGAATCTCTTTTAATATTTTTGTTGTAATTCTTTCCTTCTAGAAATAGACGATAGGGAATTAAGGGAGTTAGTTAATAAATTATCCTTAAGTTTTCTATTTTAATGTTATGGTTAAGGGGTTTTCGGTTAATAAGGAAATTAGGGCGATCCAATTGCATCCAAGCTTTCAATCTCAAGGTTTTTCTAAGTGGGCTTTTGACGGTATTATTAAGTCTCGACTAGTATAGTAATTTTCGAGTTTTAAGATTTAGGGGCTTAGAAGTAGAGCAATCCTAGGCAGTCTAATCGGAATTCTGTCAGTGTGGTATTCTTAGTTGTCGGGTTCAGAAAATTATGAATTAGGTAATAGGTATAACAATAATTTAGTTTTTCACAAGGAGGTCTATTTATTCCTGTTGCTTTCTACCTGGGTTCTCTAAAAACAAGATTTCGAGTGTAGTTATATCGCTGAATTGAATAAGGGTAGACATTCTTTCAAAAAAGAGTGCGGTAAAACAAAACCCTTATTATAAAAAGCTTTAAGGGTTAGGGAGTTAGGAATCTAATCAGCAATAAGCTAATATTCTTCAGAGTTTTAGTGTTCCCCTTTTCCCCCCGGCTGCCTTAATAATTAACAAGTTCTTTTCTTAAATAAGGTTAAGGTAAATAAAAGGAATTCTAGCTTAAATAGAGGAGTCCTTAGTAATATACCTTGTATAAGTAACTTAGAAAGGGGATTTTTCCTCTTGTTTGAGTATTCGCTTTAAAATGTTATTCTGCAATTTACCTATTAGAAAATGGGAATTAAATAAGGAATCTTGTAATTCTGCTTTTCTTAAGAGTCAAGGACTATTCTTTATACTTTAAAGGGCGTTTCATTTTACTAGACTTAGCAATTGGTAAATATTCCCTTAGAAAATGTTTTACTTTAGTTTTTTGTAGTAGAAACTGAAAAGTATAAATAAGAGAAGTAGCGCTTAGCCCGTTTCCTAAAACAAAGGGTAACTTGGATCTTGTATTCTGATACTTTCGGGTTTAGTAATTTATAAGTTTGTCACTTATAAATTCGGTAAAATAAAAAGAAATTAGATTTTATTTTTCCATTTGTATTCAAAAAAGCCTCTAAATTCCCTTGACTAGCATCCTTTATTAACGTAAAGTCTTACTAGGACCCCCGACTCCGGAATTAAAAAGGGCTTCTACAACTATCAGTAAGTAGTAGGTTTACAATCTCGTGTATTACCAGAATTTACAAGTAGTTTTAGCAACTGCTTTATGACGCCTTATTACCCCCAAGGTATAGTACTTAAGAATTCCAAACCAGCCAGGATTTTTTTAGAGGCTAGTCACTTTTTAAAAGAGTAGCTCCTGTTTGGGAAAAGCCTACTAGTCCAGAGACTGAGGATATATAATCTCAAAGTCTTATTCACTTCTTCGGAAATATTCTTTAGTTTGAAAAACTGACTTTGAAATCTATTCTATATTCATTGAGTAACCGGCCCTTTACAAGTATATAATTAACAAAGCACTAACTAATAAATGTACTAAAATTTCCTTACATTTAGAAACTAAGGGGTTAAATACATAATTTTGGTAAATCCTATAAGTAAAATCTAACATTTCTATGGTAGCCCTTGCGATTAAGGGCAAGTTTTGTCAGGGAGCTTAGTATAAAGTCTTTCTAACCAGAATGCTTACTAAGCAGAGGGAGCATTGATAGAGTATATATATATTCCTTAAATAATGAAGAGCCTGGGGACTAGCCAATACTAAATTCGGGTAGTAACAAACAATTCAATTTATAGAAGATTAACCCTCATTTTAGCAAACCGGAATCTTTCTTTTTCATCAAGTTCTACTAATATAAGGGGGTAATTAACTGATTACTTTTCTAAAACTCCAAAAGAATCTGATACTAGATTATCAATGTCTTTTTCCCTTAGAAATAATTAGGAGTAGATTTCAGTGCAATTATTATAAACTTACGAAAGCCTTCAAACCGGAATTTTAGATGCTTAGCCCCGCTGTTACTATCATTTACTGAGTTTACAATTCTTAATTTATAAACCCTTTTTGTGATCTTAGCCTCTTAAAGAAAACCCCCAGCATCTGTGTCATTTGGATCATAATATAGCTTTTTATCTTTTGGAATACCCCCAAAATTTGTACATAAGATTTCTATAATTATAGTATCCATAGCATTTACCGCCTCTTAAGGACAGTAGAATATTAGTTAGTCTTTTTGTGTGAATGTCAACACTTGGGTACCCTTGTATTAGTACCGAGGGAGCCCTTTTAACAAGTACCCGCATGTAAAAACTCTTGAAGTGGCCTTTAATAAGCTTGCGTATAGGTAGTACCTTGTGATAGACAACAGACAGTAAAAGCGTTACAGCACTAGAAAAAAGAACTCGAATTTCGGAAGAGCTAGAAAATTCCCTCAGAATCTTTAACTCTCGTTAATGAAATGCTTTTTTATTCCTACTCCGGGTAGCTTTTTTGAATTATTGTATATACGAGACTTGCCCTATTCCAGTAGAAAAGTATCGAACTAATAAAGGGTTCCTTAATAGAGTTGCTTTTAGTCAAACAAGAGGTTTAGTAGATCCTGGAGGTCTCTCTTGTGACAATGCTTGATATGCCTTTTTCAGGGAAACGTCCTCTTATCCAGTAATTTTCTTATAGCGATTAGTACAAAAATGTTTTAATATAATTGAAAACCTCCTTTTTACTTTTTTACATCTACATGAAAGGCTCCTCGTTGTACAAAATGAAAATTAGGTGTAACTCTAAGGGCATAAGCAAAAAACTTGTTGACATAGTTCTTATTAAAAAAAGGCCCGGGAGTGCTGGTAGAGGAAATTGTTAAAATAAATAACGGTATGTATACATATTCCTTATGATGTCAAGCTAAGCCCCAGAAAGTCAGTAGCTAAATAGCTTGCGTGTTTAAAACAGTACAATGTATACTTCCCGGTTATGTAATTGCGCGTACTTGTAAAGAGTCTCTAGTTCAAGGTTGATGATTTACTACCTATAATATACAATTGTTGCCTTTTTAAAGTATATCTAGTAGTTAGTTGTAGAAAAAAGCTATTAAAATTCCTCATAAGGATTGAAATCTAATTAATTTTGGTAGCAACTTCTCTAGTTTTAGTGCGGGAAAGGAGGTTTTGTTTAGTAAAAAGTTTAAAAGAATGCATTTTTATTGACCTTAATACGAATCTGTCTCTCTTTTTTAGAGGTTTTCATGTAGCAGATTATCCTCCTTTAAGAATCGCTTAGAGAGATAAACAAGGGTACTCCTTTTTATTTAGCTAAATCATACATCCTAAGGATTGGCTTAAAAGGCACAACAAACAACTCTAAACTCGACCTTCTATGAAGGATTTATCCATAGCGGGGTCCCTATAACAAAGGTTAGGAGCACAGGAGGTTTTTAACTCTATCTTTTACAGACCGTGCAGAATATAAAAAACTTATACTTCCTTATCTTTTTTCAGAGAATATTAGAACTATCTAGCTTCTTTTATTAGCCTTCAATTGATTTTGATTCGGGTTATATACTTTTGGCAGGATCCTTTCTTCAAAGTCAAATCTCTCGATTTCAGAAAAATGGAAGGCAGTCTCTACCTACTATTGGACTTGAACCAATGGCATTTATTTTGTTTAAGGTGTGCTCTACCACTTGTATTCCAGGGAAATTAGGAATACTGAATAAAAGGGGAATAGTTATTATATAATATTATGTTTATAACTTTTTACAGTTAAATAAAGTATTTGTAAATAAGAGACTCTTCTATAATCCATACTTCTTTCAGGCAAGCACAGTATACACGCCTTACTATTTACTATATTTTTTAGTCAAACGTAAGCGCAATAAGTTAACTAGCTTTTACAATTATGTAAAACAAATTGGAGTAAGGAATTACTTTGATTTTTTTAATTATTTTCTCTCGTGTCTCAACCGCGGTTACGCTTAGCTATATTAATCGTAAACAAACCTCCTTTTTCCTCAAATACTAAAAATAATTTATAATTAGTAAGTTTCAAAGTACCCAAAAGCGAAAAAACTAGTTGTTTGAATAAAAGAAGTTGCGTTCTAAGCTTAAATTGAACTCGAAGGTAATAAATGACCTATTAAGGATTTTTATCATCTATGCTCTACTTTGATATGAAGAATTGCTCTATAAGCTGTAATGGAATGTTGTTCAATACTCCTCAGTAGCGGATTCCCAGGAGTTTTAAGGCCTAATGCAAAACCTACTAGAAATAAAGGTCTCATAGTTTCTTTGCTTAATCTTTTCACTTCGTATATCATTAAAATACTTATTATAAACAATAAGGGCGGAGAGACCCTGGTAGACACCTAATAGCATCCTTGTTTCGAGTACTCGTATCTAAAGTATTGAGTAAAAGCTTTGAAACTTGTAAGTAGGGAAATCTTTATATAGCAAATCAAATTTACAAAACTGCGCTGTAAACCGGGGATTTCTCATTTTACGCTTTTATAAAAAAGAAAAGTGCAATGTACTTATTACTATTTAAATGGGGTTTGTTTTTTCTTGGTAGAGCTCAATTTGGTTGTACAAGCCTAAGCACCAGGTTTTTGAATATGAATGTTAGGAAATTACTTAGTCAAAAAATAGAATTAAAATAGTTGCATTTCCTGACTTAGAGGCCTCCGCCAACTTGGAGGTTGTCCTTTAAAGAGGCACAGCACCTAAGTACAAGAAAGCTTCTTCTATATTTATCTCGACTTTTTAATCTTAAAAAACCACTTTTTCTTGTTAAAAAAGGGCTCTCTAGACTTATATTTAAAGCTTAGCAATACACAATAGTCAGCTGTAGATTCTATATTTAGATACCTTTTTGTGAGCTAAAACTGAATACGAAACTTCTGGAATGAATTGGTAACCGAAATGAGTGGATTCCTAATTGCTATCATTCACGATAATGGTTCTATTCTTAAAAAATAGGATGCCTCGCCCTGTTATACGAATATAGAGGTATTTTATTAGTTTTCTTGTCCATTTGATTAATCTCTTTGAATATTTCCTTAAAAAGCCATAGTGTTTTTTTAATACGAAGGATGTAAAATTTTGCTAATGAGAGTTAAAGACGGTAAATTCTTTCCAGAAAAGCAATTCAAGGAGTTACCTTACATAGTAGTAGAGATCTAATGATCTGAAGTCATTGCTAAACACCAACGAGCATAAGAAATCAGACTCCAATTTCGGTAGTAAGTTTCTATTCCATCACATCAGCAGGCTCTTGATCAGCAACTAAGTGTCCTCTTGAAGTCCAACGGGGCTATGTACTCTAAAGTCTTCTGATTCTATGACTTTCTTTATATTTCGAATAAGACTATATCTTCTGCATGTGCTCTCTTGTAGACATACTTAAGATGGACTTTTTAGCCGCGCTTTGTCTAACAGTTCATACCAAAAGTAATCCGTACTACACTATTTTGTGTCTTGTTTTATGCAAACGTACACCCGTTAAAACTACTAATTAAGTACATTAAAGGTTCCTAAAAGAAGCATAATATGTATTCCGTGTCGTTCTAAGTTATATCCGGACACGCCCTCTTAAGCCTAAAGCTTAGCGAGAAGTGCTTTATTAAGTGTAAATCCTTCTTTATTTTGAATTTAAATGACGTATATAGGGGGTACTAAAAAGGTTGTTTTCTATATTCTAATAGTTGAGGAGGCGCGCTTCGGATCATAACTTTAATTAGGAAATTTCCCATTACCTTGGAATTACGAACAAATAAGAACGGATCGTGAAACCAACTAGTTTTATAAGAACTTATACTAAGAAACAAAGGGCTACCCTGTACAAAACAAATTTTTAAATGGATTATACCAGCTAGTGAACCAATCCTATATTTTTCTTTTTGGACGGATCTTTTCTGCTTTACATCCCAAGCTAGAGTTTTTAAATCTAAATTACTTGTAAATGAAAGAAATAACTATAAACTTAAATAAAAAGCTCTGCTCACCTCTTGTTCTTCCATCCTTTCGAGCTGTTGTTACGGGGCGCGTATAGGAGCCTTAGTCCCAGCCTTCGATTTACTTTTGTAGTCTTTGGGTTGCCCTTTTTATAAACCCCCTTGAATCGATTCAATAAGTAGCAGCAAGTAGCAGCCTTTTTTTCTGAGTTGTAATTAGGGATACATATATTTTATTATATTGCCTGGATCTTTGTGGGTTTTTATCCAAAAGAAAACAACAACTATTAGATAATGCTAGCTCTGAGTCTGGGAAACCCCATACCATAACTAAAGTCTAGACTTAAAAAGCAGTTATCAATGAACAGACTCTCTTTTGTATTTAAACACTTATGTTTTGATCAGTCATACCAGTCCTAGTCATTTTCCTCACTCAAAGCATGCCCGAGGTAATTGCAACACTGGGGTAGTATAAAGGCTTTATTGTATCAAAAAAAGATTTTCAGGAGTAGGTTTTTATAACCGTTTTTTGGAGGATAATCTTCGTTTTGTACCTTTTCAAAAGAATAACATGTAATACAAAAATTTTTTCTAGAAAAGATTGTCAAACTACTCTTGCTGAGAACAGATAATTTCATACCAAGACCACTACAGAACAGATATAAAAGATATAAGTGTTCTACTCTATGACAAATTCATTTTGATATCGTGCTGGTTTGTAAGACCCCCCTTAAATAAACCAAGAAAAAGAGTAACTCCTTTTAAAAACTATACAAAAAAGAAAAAGAACTTTTATTAACTACACTTTGAAGAATAAGCAAATTGAATCTTATACCTAATATAAGTATTCCAAGCAAATGTAAATAAGTTCAATTAGGTTAGGAAAAATGAGAGTCCTTTAGGTAATTAAGTATAAGTTTTATTCAACAAATCTGAGTTTATCAGAAAGTACCAAAGTCTAACTTGTTTCGAAAGAGTATCCTGACTAGATGAGAGTTTTCATTTTGCAGCCTGCAATATCCTAACTTAGTGGGCTCTCGCTTGTTAGTAGTTAGTAGTTTTAAGGGTTCACTCTTATGTTTCAAAGGGTTAATACAATACTAAGATAATAAAAGCATGCCTTGCGCAATAAAGACCTTATCCAGGATAGAGGATTTTCTAAAAGTAACAAGCAAGGAAGCCCACGACTCCTTGTTTTGTATAATTATAAAAGAATTCCTCAATAATGAAGTACATTTTCAAACCTATTCTAAGCTACGGAAAACCGTACAAAACCCAGAGTAAAGTAACTTTATTAGCTCCAGGGCGCGCCTATTTACAATAATACTCCTAATTCAATAAGGTAAAAAGCTACATCCCAGGGAATAGCGTTCCGGATAAACCTATATTTTATCCTGGTTAAGAAATCTAAACAAACCTAAAGAATTTAATAAACTTAAATCAAGGCTTTCCGTTGGCCTATATATTTAAAAAACCATGAACATAACTCTTTCTGTAAGGAAATTTAATCAATTTATAGTAGGTTAAAGCCCTATTAAGTATTTGATGATTAAAATAAATATCCGATGTTCATTATAATTTATGAGATCCTTGTCAAAGCACTATATCAGGAAAAGGAGGCCCCGTTTGCCTTCTAACCGGATCCTTTTAGATATCAGACCCCCTTCCTAGGACTAGCTAAATACTTTTGTACACTTTATAATTAGACATATTCCCGGCCATTGTACCAAATTACTCTTGATCTCGAACTAAGAAATTTTAACAGATTCTTTCTTGAGATACTTGTCGTCTTTTGGGTCTAATTCTAATTAGTAATATTGTATTTTTCAAAAGTATTTACTCGATTTGAGCCCTTTTTATACTTTTATACAGAGAATATATGCATTACTAATTGAACTTTCCGTTCAAGGTATTTATCCACTAGTATATCGTTACGTAAACCTTAATCTTTTACGCTAAGTGGATTTGAACCTACGGTATTCATTCAGCAGCTTACACCAAAACAACTTCCTGAATTAATACAAAGGGAAGCGTTAAACAAGAAAATATGTGCACACAAATATCATGTACAACTTTAAAAATATTAGAACAAAGCAATCGAAAGATAAAAACGAAGATACATATAATAACTGACCCAAGAAAAATCTACTGATGGAGCATAACTAAAGGAAGCCCGCGCTTGTTTGTGTATTAAGGATTTACTTTCGTTTCTTTTAGTTCTTAGGACGACTAAGAAACCTAAAGTACTTAATCTAATCCTAAGTTCTTTGATTTACACATATCCCTTATACTGCTAGACTAAATTGAAGGGTTCCTAGTATAAACCAGTTGAGAGTGACATTACCTATCATCTAGATAATCTAAAAAGCATACTACCCCTTTTTAAGAAAACTCTTTACACTTCTTTGTTTTCAGTAAATATATATACTAGAGGTTAAACCTTATACCGAGGTTTTGACTTCATTTGTGAACTTTTTTATACAAACCAAAGCTATATCTTTTAAATGTCTTTGATACTAGGTCCATAGGGTCTCCCTTTTAGAGATAGCGTGATTCCACTAAATGTTTAAAACTCCCGAAAGGATAGGCGCTGTCAGAAGAGGCCAGTATATCTATTTGTTTAGAGAATACCCGCTTAATAGATTAAGTAGATCTAATTATAGAAGTTCAAGGGCGTTGTTCCCTTCCTATCTTACCTTTTTAGTCTAGTCCGTAGTGTTTGGTATTTTAGTAGTCCTTTTTCTACGCGTTGTTATATCACACCTGTCAAACTTAAATTAAGAATATTTATCTAAGATGCGAGGATACTTTTTTTAATATCTATAGTAATTTTTAAGCTACGGACTCATAATCCCAGAAAGAGGAAATAACTTGTTATGTATAAAAAAGGGGACTTTTTTAGATTTTTCATAGAGTTTATCAACAGCAGTAATCCTTGTCGGGTAAACCAAAAGCCAAAAGGTATACCTTCTATTCTAAAGAACATGTCTTACTTGTGTACCCTCTATAAAAGTGATTTCAATACCTCTTACACCCGTTAAAGCACTCCATAGAAGTTAAAAAAATCTTGGCTGGAAAATAACCTGGAGCCCTTGTACAATACTTTTTTTTCAGGAATGCACTTATATGTATTTCCTTATAGCATTAAAGTTACCTCTTGTTCTGTAGTGTGTTCATTTGATGGGAACTCCTGGACTCTTCGGTTAAGAGAAGAATACACTTTATGCAGAAGTAGTAAATCAGACTGCTTCTTGTTAGATATACGTAAAAAGAAAAAGCATTAAATTTCCTAGGATTCTATTCCAACCTCGCTTAGAATTTAGTTTAGTAGCTCAAGTTTTTGGAACAGTATCCTCTTTTGTCTGGGTGCGCTAAGTGTTAAATTGGGAGTTCCCTCTAAACTAAAGGTAACTTGTTTATAAGATCTTTCAATCTTTTTAAGGCTTTGCTGAGATATCACAAGCTAGATCTAAGGAACTCCGCTGTATTTTAGGAAATTTTATTGGCTCTTTAAACTGAGTGTCCTTTTGTTGACATTATCTCATGTTGAAGCAACGCATTTTGGAACTTTTACACCAGGACTCAAGCTCTTCTTTTTTATGCGAGTTTCTTACATGCTTTAGTTTTTAATTTAATATAGTAAAACTTATTTGGACCAAGATATTACTAATTTATGAAATGCAATTTTAACTATCGATGTCTAATTGACTTCTTTATGTGACTTATGATAAAACCCTTTTCAAGTAGCCTTACGCCATATTAAGAAAGGAAAACTCCTATTATTGCCATGTTCTTTCCAAAGTACAGAAAGTAGAGTTCTGTTAAGGGAGCTCCCAATTAAGATTATTTAAATTTCCTTTTAAAACGGACCCTAAGAAACAGAAAAATATACCCCAGCCTATGACCCTGCATCTAAGTAAGATGAAAAACTAAAAGAGACTTCAAGGCTGTCTCTCTTATAACTTTTTTCATTTTTAATTAGAGGTTTTCTTTAGTAAAGCTTTGTTTAGTGGCATAAATTTCAGGAATACCTTATTCGTTCAAAGCACCGTACCTGATTTTTTGTTTTATACCGGGGTTCAAAAATCCTAATATACCGAAGCTTCGTAGAAATAACTATCGGGCTTAGCTTTACTTATTTTTATGATTTATGCATAGCTGATGCCATACTGTATTCTTTTTTGCTTCAAGGGGTTTTTAAGATATAGGAATAACCTCAAGTTGCGCTTATACGAGAGGGATTCTGATAAACTGTGACTAACAAAAAAAGGTCTCTTTTCTATATAAATAAAGAGTATATTCTAGTATTATACCCGAATAAACACTAAGCAAACTTTAGCTCGCTTATTCATTACCCTAGGTAATCAAAATACAATATTCCCAGGTAAGATGCTACTTATTTGGGAATGAGATATAAAGAAGATATTTTAGATTTTTAGGGTTGGTAGCTTTGGTGGTAATTTCGTACTTATTTTTAAAAGCTTATAAATTTATAGAAACACCCATAATTGATCCATTAGTAAATCGAGCCGAAATCCAGAAACAAATATATGAGATACGGGTAATAAGAATCTTGTAATTCAATATAAGGGTACCCCATAAAACTAAGTTTTATGTTTTGATGGCTTATATTATCTATAATAATAATTATTAAAGGGGTAGGCTTTTTAACTATAATTGTGTATATATCATAGGAATCCGGTTTTAAACTTTTGTGGCTATCCTTTGCTTTCAACAAGAATTTGTTCTTTAATATGCAAATACTTTCTATATCCTATCGAATATACCATAATACGCTTCTGGGAAAATACAATTTTTTGGTTGCTTAAGGTTTACTGACAATTATAGTTTCTTTTTTATTAATATATTTTAGTATTCTTAATACGAAGGTACCCATTCTTATGCATTTTACTGAAATTTAAATAAAACTCCACCCTTCGCTATACTTCAATTTTAATAGTACTTTCAGTTACACTAAATTACAGCAGGGATTTTACCCATATACATTTTGATTTTGTACACCTACTTTGAATGAATCTCGATATTTCTCATATAAAGAATTTAGTTATTTTTCTATTATCTCCAGGATATTTTTACCCTTTAAAAGATTTTATTCAGGAGAACTCTAGTTTCTTACAAGGACAATAGCTAACAGTATCCAAAAAAGGGAAAGTCTGGCTATCCCAGACCCAGAATCTTTTACCTCCTCATAAACTTTAGCTATCTTCGCTTACTATACTATTTCTTATTTCGCCGGAGACTATAGGCTTTGCTTTCTCAGCACTCATTTTAGCGACACACAGTACACAGAACCTTTATTACCTTTAATTAGTTTTTATCGCTTCTAATATGAAACTAGTAGGTTAATAATTTAGGGGTAGCTCTTTTAAATAAATTAACAGTATACCAATACTAGAAAAAAACAGATCAGAAGGCCAAAGCCAGATTCAAAGAGCATGTATATCAACCAAAGGTAATACCGAGATTGACCAGAATTTTAAAGTAGATTTAGTATAAAGGTCGTGAATGCGTCTGGATCTATTATAATTCTAGAGAGTATACTATAAAATTTTATAAATTGAAACCCCGCCTTACTTGAATACCTCGTTATGAGTTGTATTTCAATTAACAAGGATTCGAAAAATGCTATTCTACACAAAGCTCAGTACATTTATTAGGAATTACTTTTCTTCAAAGTAGAGCTAGTTTTTAGATCCATATGAGTCCCTATACTTTTAAGAGGAGAGCGTGTACAAAACTCCAGTAAATTTAGAAAACCTGCGCCTGGTAAGGGAAACCCCTAAAAATGAAAGGTACATTAAAAAAAAACAACATTGTAAGATAAACACGATAAAAAGAAAAGCATTTTCTCGCTCTTAATTACCGTGATAGAAAAAGGGGGGTAGATCCCTCGCCGCTTGAAAGGCAAAAAGAGAAGTCTTTCTTAAGGGGCAAAAAAAGCACATATCATTGAGTTTATTATATCCCCTTAGGTGCCATGCCTTAAGTACAAATAAACACAGGGTATCCCATATAAGAGCATCCACTAAGAAACCTACTTTTTCTTTACGGGAGCCCTAAATAGTAGACCTAAACTTATCGATATCGAATTTAACCAAATGCTTGGTGACAAATATTCACTAAAATTATCTAGTTTTATACGATGTAAACAAAAACAAATACGCATAACTATAGCAAAAGATCTCATATTTAAGTTGTTTTTAGGACAGAAGAGTTCTAGTTGTTTATATGGAGTACTAATTTGATTCGAAGGAATCCTTTCGCATATTAGTGAAAAAAATCTTTCTAAGGGTGCCTAAGTAATAAAAAGAAAAACTATAAATATAGGTCTTCCTTTGTGAGCTAGAATCTGACTCATTATACGTTATTCGTTGAAAATCGGATTGGTGTAATAAAAAACCCGCTATTATCACTAGTATTTACAACATTTGAACCTACTACTCTGAGGTTGACAGCGTAACACTTTACCAAAAACTAGGTAAACCTTCTTGGCTAAAATATGCTTTTCAAAGAAAGTAATAAATAATATAAAAACAATTATATACTTTAATTAGGGCTTTTCTTCTCTCAAGAAATTCTTTTAGATAGTAGTATGCGTTGGGATATACCAACCCGAGAAATTCAGATTAGATGCGCATAGTGGTTGAAAAAACTGTTGTTTATCAAGTTTAGTTAATATTTTCTTTTGTTATACTTAGAATTAACAAATATTAATTTTTAGTGTTCCTTAATCTTTTTAGAGGTTTTACTCTACATTGATTCCCAAGATTGCTAATCCCTGACAAGGGCCCCTCGGCTTATATAAGATCCATACTGATGCTTAATCCATGTTGCCAGACTATTCTTTACTATTATGATTGACGAATTTGATTCAATAAGGTATGTCGCAAACTTATGGGTTGGGATGCTAAAGCGTTATAAACTGGTTTTGGCTAAACACTACAAAAACCGCGTTAACATCGATGTGTTACCTTTTTTTGAGGAACTCACAGTTTTCTAGTGCTCTGAATACAACACAAATAAATGGAACTATAACAACCTATATATAATTTTAAAATATTTAGGACCCGGGATACAACCAAAAAATCACAATTATGATACCTAGAACTTTAAAGGATTAAAAAGTCTTTTAGGTTACTTTCTGTATCATAGTGAAATAGGTATATAGCGTTTAATTATATAACGAGGACTCTATTAAAGTAAAGAAAGGAAAAGAGTCCGCTGGTTAGAGCAAAGCAAAATGCTAAAAAAGGGCCATTAGTTCAAATGCGAATTCTAGTAGTATAAAGGGACTCAAACAAGATCTTAAATGATTAAGGCTAGACCCTTTTGGTTCTTTTTAAATACAAAGTACAAAGTGATGGACTTGCATTATATGCATCCCACATCTCTAGAAATAGTACCTATAACATACAAAGAGGGTTTGGGGAAAGACTTTCATTTTGAATTACTACTTTTTTTCAGGATACCCGGATTAAGATAATACATAACAAGATACTACTCAATAAGGTAAAATAAAGGAAAACTCACTCTTAAGCTTATCATATTGCACTAAATTACTTATGGATGAATAGAGTTAAGTTCTCGCCTCAGCAAAGGGCCTAAAAAACCACTAGTATTTCATAAGTAGATTATTCCCACGGCGGTTCAGTCCCAAATTTCGATAGCTTTATAGTCTATATATAATGTTTTATTTTGCTTCTTCGAGTTGAGTTCTATTCCTATTTCGTTACGTGAAGCAAAGCCTTATCTTAGCTTTTTTAAGGATGATGGGATATCGGCCCTATTATAATCATAAAAAGAGATCCCGATAAAGTTATTTCTATAAAAGGGATTTCAACTAAAAAGTCTTTTTGTATAAAGCAGGCAATGAGAGTAATATAGATTCCTTTTTTTCATGTACCAAGGTCTTGCATTGTTTAAACTTTTCCTGTTAAACAGAGTTTCTCCAGGTATAATAAAGGAATCTAAGTGTTTTACACGTAAGCTTCTGCTAAGAAAAAGACATACAAGTATACCGCAGTACTTATTTATGAGGGAACCTCCTCCATACGCCAAAACTTTTCTAATTTCACATCGGTTTACTCTTTTGTTTCAAGAGTTGGGATAACTATTAAGGTGTTTGTATAGAACCTTATTAGACACTTTTTAACTCCTTTTCCTAAAAATATAAGGCAATAAATCCTACACAAGCAAAATAGAGCACCCTAGAAATATTTTTTTGTCGCGTGTAATGATACAGTGTTTGTTATTGAAGAGTTTTTATAGCTAATATTCTCTTGTAGAGATCTCTGAAAAACTCTTAAAGAGGGGTATCTAGGCATCCATTTGGAGAGATAGGAAAAGAAATTACCTTATATGTTTCATAAATTCTTGCCTAAGGGTAAAATAGAACAGCTAAGAAAACATATAGCAGCGTACTCGAATCTACAAATTAAAAAAAGGAATGAAGATGCTTGTAAATTCCATACCGAATTCCCCTAAAAGAGCTCTACTTTGACTCTATAATATATGGTATTTCAGCAACGGTTTCATTTTTTATTGACTGTATCTCAAGGATCTCATAGATCTTATAGAGGGCATACAAATGGAACGAGCTAGAACACTCTGAGGACGTATATAAATTTTATACCGATATTAGATTTTTAAGGATTGCAATTCTACTAGGGCCCTATTAAAAACCATGACTGCTACTATATATTTATTTCTATTTACGTCTTTTATCTGGATCTTTTAACCAAATAAAGATCCTCCTTAAAAACCCTTGTCCAATCTACTTTCGTCTGTATTGGACTACTTAAGAGCGATCACTCTATAAGTTTCTTCTGTATTTCTCTCATATTTTAGGGCCAATATTTTAATAAACAAATGAGAGTGTTTTTTAGTTACTTTTGTATATAGGATAAAAGATCAATACAAAAATGAGAGAGAAATAACCGCTTTTTAGAGTCTCTCGTCCGTTTTTCAAAAACTGCTTTGACGGAGCTTTTCAGTTTCGATTTGGTCTACTTCTATCGCCTTTAGCTGAAAATAGCTAACTCTTCCTTAATATACTTAATAGCCACTAAGACAATACAAAAGTTTAACTTCTACCATATACAAGAGAGAGACTAAACTACCTGTTATAAAATCTGAGGGTTCAAGTTCCATACTACTTTACTAGAAATACCAAAACCCACTCTAAGGCAATTTCCATGCGCTAAAACACAAGTGAGCCTACCCAGTATCTACGTTTTACCCCCCCTTTTGCATCAATATTTTTTATATAATTATTACTGTCTATATACACAACTTTCTAATAACTAACAAATACATTTACATTCTAATACATTCAATATACTTCCTTAAAAAGGACTCCCTAACAAGACTATAAGTACAGGCAGATGGCTCCTATGATAAGGGCTCATAAAAGGCTACAGGTAGAGCTAGAACAAAGATTAGGGCTTATAAGAAGAGTATAACAGCTATGAGAGGAGTACTTTTCAAAGACTAAGTAAAGGGATAGAGATACAGACTAAAACAAATATAGGTATTAAGAACCCGGGTATTCTGAATAAGAGGCTATTGGCGGCAATAATGTAAGTAGATATTTTCATAATACTTATAACATGAACTTTCCTACGGTACCCTTCGGTCGGTAACAATGATTATCTATATACTATAAGGTTTGATCCTCCCGATACTAATAACAAGTAAGACAGTGAGGGAATACACCTTAAGAACTATTAACTACCTAGATAGAAACTTAAGAGTAATAGAACTTAATTACCTATCTATAACCTATAAAACAGGAAAATCTCTTATTTTAAAACTAAGAAAACTAAGGAATCCGCTACTCTATTTTCTTAAGAAGGTAGTAATTAATTCCTGGGTGAGGGCAGCTATTCGAGAAGTTTTCTAACTAAAGAAGTTCCTATTTGTATTTAGAAGCCTTTACTTGTGCTTTATGCCAAGGTAATTTAGTTTTAGGTTTTTGTGGATATTGGTAAAGCTTTTTTTCCTTTCTTTTACAAGGATTTACTTGTGGAAATCGGTAAGCGCTTCTTCGTTAGCTATTTTCTTAGGAGGTTAACTGGACAGGATCCAATAAGTTAAAATTAGTCTACTATAAAAAATCGATTAGAATCTGAGGAATTTTATACAAGTAAGTAAGTAAGTCTCAGAAAGTGCATAATACAATATAAGAAATCAAACGAAAAATGAGATATAGGGTACTCGAACTTGTGTTTTTAAGCAATTCTAGATAATAACTTTAGCCTTTTTTCTATCTAATCTGTTATCTTTAAAAAGTTTTTGTTGAAAGTCTTTTCCCTTAAAAATAAAATAGTATCCTTGTTATTCCTGAAGTTTATTAGTTAAAGCCGCTAAGTAGCTCTAAAGTACGAGGCTGTTCCCATGTTACCACTAGGTTTTCCGATTCCTGATAAAAAAAGGTTTTAGGTAGTAGAGGAACTAAAGCTAAAGTCATTTTTTTATTTCTAGTAAAGAACTTAAGTGAAAGCCTGTCTTTCTTGTTGGTGTTTGGTCTTGCTCTCTTTGTGGTAAAGTCAATAGAGAATTTAAACTCGAGTTTTCTCGCCCAATCCCTGGTACATAAGTTTATATGTAATGCTTCAGTGTTTCAAAGAAGTCCCTACTTACGTGCTAATTTCCACTTTTATATAATAGCTAATGGGCCTCTCTCAAAGAAGGTTCAAGGAAAACTTCCCTATCAACAACGGGAAAACCTAATCAAAGGTACAGCTCCTAAGAAGAAGAGTACTGTTAAGACTAAGAGGGGTCTTATAGCTCTGAAGAAAGTTGTAGGCACAGGTATTAAGAAAGTTAGGAATATGAATAAGAAACAAGTTATTTCGAGTCTACACATCTAGGAATTTTTTTATACAAGGGATATTTCCTTAGTTTCGTTTGTACTAGTTATTTATTAGTAAGTCAAGGCAAATAAATTAGCAAAGGAATAGACTTTTATACTCCTCAGAGAGCCTATATATAGTTAACGAACTTACGAAGAGCAAGACTCTAGGAATTAATCTAACTAATCAGCTTAGGAATTGGTAAAAGAGAAGGGTAAGAAAGCCCTAACAATTAAGAAAACTATAGGGAAATATAGAAGAACCCTAGAAAAAGGCTGCTTTCATATTCTCTTTCTATTTTGTTAGGCTTAGCTCTTAGACGGTAGTTTCCCTCGGTTAACTGCTGCTTGATAGGCCTAATTCAAGAAAAGTTTCCGATAGAACTAGGTGTAGGTTTTAGAAAGGACTTGACAAAGGCAGTTGTCAAGGAATGAGCTGCTCAACTTTTTAGGGAGCCTTTTGTTCTTTAGTAAAAGAGAAAATTCTTGTTGGACTTTAAAAGTAAAAGATTCGGGTTTATAGTAGGAGAGCGGTTTCTTCCATTCCAGATAATGATAATAAAGTTTAGAGAATAAAAGAATATTGAAGCTAAAGTCATGAATTTCCAGTAAATGAAGTAAAAGCTAGAAGAGGAGTACAACCAAGACAGGTAAATAATAGTTATGAGTAGGATAGAGATACAGAGTAAGATTAAAGCAGCAGGCATTCTGAATAAGAGTATGGGTGAGAAAGCAAGTAGTACAAATAAGATGTTGGGTATTTCAAGTCTAATGCTAGGTGTTTAAGTTTTGTTAGGTATAATAGACTGTTTTAAATGGAATCTTTAATCAAAGAAAGTAAGAGTTGTAGGAGGTTTCCTTTTTAGGAAGGCATTAAAATAGGGGGAGATAGAGATATAGAGAGGATTGGATAGTAACTTTGGCACCGTTCAAATGAATCTAGATTTGTTGTCCTTCACATTTAGAAAACAATTTACTTTAAAGTACTCGGAATAGAGACTAACTCTAGTTCTTCCTTGTAAGCGGATACTCATAAAGATAGGTTTTCCTTTGTTGTGCATATGTCAAACTTCTTTACTTAGTTAAGAACCAAGGAATTTTGTAAACCGTTATAGGAGCTTCTAAAATAAAGTAGAATTGAGGGCATGAGTACGGGGCCCTAAACGAGTCCTTTTCTTAGATAGAAAGTCTTTTTTCTCAGGTAGTTAAAGTGGAGTCTAAAGAATAGAAGGTAAAGTCTAGAAAGGTTGAAACTCTTTTCAAGGGTATTATATAAAACTAAGGCTAAGCTAGGAATTATCCTCTTTTTTCTTATTTGGTTACTTCACGAAGACGACATCCTTGTTTAGACTAATAAAGCTTACCTCTTTCTCTTTAATATAAAGAATAAGGAAGTCGCCCACGCCCTTTTATAGTATAGAGTTTCTTCAGCTCTGGTTCATAACAGAGATATAAAATGGGTTTT
>JAYMSZ010000038.1:0-40990 GCA_036897665.1 Pelargonium citronellum
TACTTCAGTTAAATGTTTGTAACAATCCGTACTCATAGCTACAAATTGCCGCCCGTATTAAGGAAATCCTATATCTCCCTGTCCTTTAAAAAAATCTAAGGATTTCCTATAAAAAACTAAAAATTTATATTAGTTATGAATTAACAACTCTAGAGCTTACCGGTATTGAAGATTTCGTACTCTTACTCTTTGTTTTTGTAACCTACTCTATGACATTATTAACTAACAAGCCACCCTTTAAGAATTGAGTTTATAAAGCCAGCATCTAGGAGAGTTACCTCAAGGAGAACAGGAGCTGAAAAGCCCACATTCATATAGCAATTTTCGGAAAACTAAATTCTAGTTATTGAATATGGACACTCATGGTAAAAGAGAAAAAAGCACTCCAATGCCATAGGGCACAACGAGTAGTTAGATAGTAGAGCCTAAATAGCTTAGCTCCGGATTATATAATTCGCGATTAATATGATTCTGACATCTTTGCGAAGGGTGCTGTGAAAAGGTAAAATTCGGACTTTAATACCAATTCTGATCGAACTTTTAAAACCTATTTATACCCTATGTAGATTTGCATTTACTGTGGGCTGTATGCGTTTTGTTCCTTATTTCTCTCAATGTAATTTTACTATATAATTAGTTCCTCAGCAAGTACTTTTGGTTTTTATGAAAACCGGGGTAACATTGCAGATTACTTTACTTGACTAATTTCCATAGTTTGTTTGCAGAAATACAGTATAAGATTGCAACTTTGAGAACAGAAGGTATCTTGTTGCATGGTCTTACGAGCCCTAGTAATAAATAAGTGAAACGCGTAGAACTGGGCCCTGTCTTTTTAGTAGCAGCTTCCGCTAGTGTTCCTAAATCATTAGTATTTCTCTTTCCTATAGTTTTCGTTATAAATTAAAAAAACCTTCCTGCTCCGTTTAAAAATTTACTAATGGACCCTCTTTGGTACTTTTTAACAAATACAAATATAGTATATAATACGAGCGATATTTTCCTATAAACTTTAAAATTACTTTCTAGATAAGGGAGAATTAGAGCTTTACTAAGTGCTTTCCTTCCCTGAATAAAGAACCTTTAATAGAAAAGAAAAGCCGCTGAAATCTGTAATAAAAGAATTATAAATGTCATGATAAAGGGAATACCTTGATAGTTTTTTACTAGGGTTGCTAAGTTATATATGTATCGGAGTTAACATAAAAATTTTAACAGGGTTTCACTTCTCGGGACTGAGCGCAAAAGTTAGAGGAGCATTCCTTCTTATGCTAAGAAATTCCTATTATGTCCTAGTAAGCTATTAAATCCAAAGTAAAGAGTATCTTTTTGCTTTTAGGAAAGGCGAAGCTTGCTTAAATGCGGGAAGCTTAATATATTACCTCACCCTTAAATATTGCTTCTACTTAATCTGGGATATCTTTAAAAGAATATACCAAAGCTCTACTACAGGACAAAAAGAAGCGCTTTTACTATGATTAGGAGTCTTTTCGCTAAAGAATAAAAATGCAGTTAGTGGAGATTATTATAAAGGGTTCTTCAAAATTGATAATCTCTTGAAATAAATACCGTCGCAAGTAGGGTGCTAAATAGAAGAGAAATGCCGGGCTTACTCCTTTAAGATACATAGATAGTAATTAAAAAGTTCGTAGAATCCTATTCAGACTCTAAATTCCTAGATCTTAAATAAATCCCTTTGTTAGCCGAAGGGTATCCTATTAGTAGGGTAGTTTCCTGCCGTTAATGTCTTCATTGTTAGCTTCATATATCTTGATAATAAAAATCGGGGAATCTTACCATGCCCCTTTCACTATTACATTTACAAAGAATTCCTTTAAGGATTGCTTTACTGTCTCTCTCCTTTCCGTATTAAGGAATTTTAAAATCATATAGTAAGCAAAGCGCCCCTTTCCACTGAAATTGTAAATAAGATAGGAATTCAATGTTGCCTTCGTCGAGTTACTCTCTTAGCTGCCCCAGCTATACGGATAGTTTTATAAAGGGTAAATAATAAGACTAACTTATTTGTCATATGTTCCCCATTCCTGGACTAAAGTAAACTTGGAAAAATAACCTCTTATTCTGGAAGGTATCCTATATTAATCAAATATGTAAATTAGGGAATACAGAAGTCTTTTCAAAAATATTAAGCGTACAAGTTTGGGTCTCAGTCCAACAACAAAGAAGTAGCATGCTAGCGAATGTAAAAACCCTGAAAAATTCGATCCCTTTTTGTATACGCAATATTACATCCTATTCCTTTTATAGGGGGCCCTTACTCCGAGTTCTAAGTAGAGCTCCTCTAATCTAAAAAAAATATAACAATTGCCTAGTATAAGGTAAAGCTTTCAAGTATAATATATCTGTAATTTACTATGGGACCTCCTGGAAAGCATCGGTACTTATAAAGTACTACATTGAACAAGAAATAAGTTCTTTGCAGTTTAGTTATAAAGATAATGTAAGACCCAATTCTTCGGGATTTTAGGATAAAGCCCCGATTCTGACCTCAGTCCGGGGTTTTTTCTATTAAACCTTTTATATGGTTTAAAATAAAGACTATATTCCCCAAAAGGAGTATGCGTGCAATCACTTTTTGGGGAATACAGGAATCGGGTAGAAATAAGACAGTGCAAACGTATAAGAGAGCTATAAAGTAGCAATTAAATGCGGGACCCCTGTAATCTTCAAAGCGCACTAATAAGGTCATAAAGAACTCCCTTTCAATTTGTATCATGTTGTAACAGAAGAAAGAAATCTAGCATAAATATCATTAAGTGAAGGTTAAACTGATTTGAAGCCGGATCTGCGGCCTCTTTTAAGAATGCTTTGCCTTTATCCGTTGATAGGACTATAACCCTGGATTGGTTATAGGTTTAAAATCTGGTATTACCGTCTGTTCTCTTGGTTTCTTTTTATACGAACTTTTAACTATGAAAACGACTTGAACCCAGTACTTTTCTTTCAAACGCTTACTAATTTACCGAGTAAAAAGAGATAGATTAAAGCCTTTCTTTATTTAAGCGATTCTCATTTTCCTTTTATCCCAAATGTGGTATATTAAGAGTTCTACTGAATCAGGAAAACTCCTATAGTTGATTTCTAAGAGTTAGTGTATCCTTTTATTCCAGCCCCGTTTTCGTATCTATTTATCAAGTTAGGAAATATGGGAAATCTTAAATATAGAGCCTTGTTAGAGGTACCCTTTTTACACTCGGGTTATATATATTTTTATTTAGTCTGCTTATTGGAAACATTTTATAAGTTAGATATTTTAGGAAACAAAGTTTAAAACAAGAAATTCTAGGTAAAACTTACCTCGATTTCAGGGATCTGAGGTTATTGAAGTTTGTAATTTACCTTTTTTAATGGCCCGTCAAGTTCTTGACTGGCTGTAGCACTCTTTTTTTAGATAGCATCAAACCTTTTTGGCTTCCCTGGATACTGGAGGTTCCTTTGTAGCCTTTCCCTTGACTGGGAGTTCTTCTATAATTATTTATTGTCGGTAAGAAAAGTTATTACTAAATTGCCTTATACCCTGGACTGGAAACCCCATTAGCTTATTTTCACTGGGATGCCTACACTTGTTGAATGTACTCTTAAAGGGAGATACTTACGCATAGATTCTTTACTCGGCGGCAAGAAGTCTTTAAATCTGGAACTGAGCCCTAAAAAAAGTTTACTCCTATAGATAATAAATGAAATCAAGGACATATAACCGAGATAAGGTAGAAAAAATGGATTCACAACAAGGCTTCAACTTAGGCCAATACTTGAGACTTGGTGGAAAATAGACTTCTCAGTAAGATTAAGAGTTTACCCTTTCACTGTTTAGCCCCCTTCTTCCATCTTTAATAGTCATGCTAGTCTGTTTTTAGATCTAGCTACAAAGTAAAATCTCGTGGTAAAGACTAGAAATTCACTGCAAGCTCTTTTTCTGCCTTGAATCGACGAGGGACTTGTTCCTTACAACTAAGCTATTCTTTTCCTAACAATGTGACTGGAACCCGCTCGGAATCGAATCCTGCGACAACAGGGTTTGAACCTATGAGTTTGGCTGGGTAGGATCCCGTTTTCATCTGGAGTTGCGGGGGTGTTGCTTGGGAGATAGTTGATATCTAAATTTCCTTTGCTTTTTTACTAACTTTGAGTTAAGATTTTGCTTTTTGAAGAAATAGGTACTCTTTATACTTTATATAAGTGATTTCATAACCCAAGGTTGCTTTATAGTTAAACCCTATAAGATTTGAGCTGCGTATACGACAGCTTGATATACCTCAGGAGCTTTCTGAACTTTTTAGTGCAGAGCAAAAGGAGGTCCTTTCTGATTCCCAATAAATTATTATATGAAATAGCGGGCCTCTTAAGAGGGCGTAAGGAAACCCTACTTCGTTACATATTAAAAATAAGTATTAGTTTAGGTACCAACTGAACTCTAATGAGGGGTCTATAATTAGGATTTTTCAAGCGGAATTCTTACAATTAGTAGAAAACTCTAAACCCCTTTCCTTAGAGCAAGAACCCTAGGTTAGTTGTGAATGTTTCCTTGAGAGGGCTTACTAAAATATTAAAGAGCCAGTAATGAAAAAAATGCTTTGTTTAGTCAAAACCTTTTGTGTGTAGAAGCTCTTGATATTGGGAAGAGTTTTCTGCAGCGCCTATCCATTAATGTAAATAAAAGAGTTTCCCTAAGGAGGAGTACACTAGACAAGAGAGGGACTCACGTGTAAGTGAAGTCTTAAATATACTACAATTCTAGTGTAGGAATTGCACCGAAACCTAGAGCAAAAAAGATTGAAAATTGAGTGTACTAAATCTTCTAAAAGAAACCGAAAATTTATTTGCGATTCAAGAACAACTTTATTCTTATATATGGGAGTACCTTTTTTGAGTAAAGTGAAGGAAGTAAAATCAGTATAAATACCAAAAGCAACAGGAAAATCTCTCGTATGTATGCCTAGAATAAGAATAAAGGTAGCTCTGAACCCCGTATATATTAACTCAATTTCTGTAGGTAATTTATACTCTTTTTAGTCCTTAATAGAATTGCTTATTACGAGTCGATAGATTCTGCTTTTTGTGAAAAGATCCTCTGGATATTAGGTAGAGTAAAAGGGTTAACTTCACGAGTTTTTCCTAGATTACTAGGTTGTTTGAAACCAAAGTTCCATGGTGTAAATAGTCTTTATTCTGGCCTTTTTTAAGTCAATCAAAATAAGCATACAATGTTACTAGTTTGCAATTAAATTCTTGGAATTTTAAGAAAAATATCCAATAAGTAAGGAATAACCAGGAAAATATCTTCCTTTTTTGAAAGTATGGCATAATATGTTCTTTAGGAGCACTTCGTTGTAGTTAAAATAACCCCTTTTTTAATCCACGGCAGTACCTCTGTCACAAAATGAAATAGAAATTGCGTCTACAAGTTATAGGGATTCGCTTAGTATAACTCAAGCTAAACCTAGTCGGGTATTTATAGGTATAGAGTCAATGCAACTTTACTTGGTTTAGAGTGTTTGCACATTGATTAAAAATCTTACGAGCGTACCTACTTAGTTAAATCTACTTTAGAAAAACTTATTTTGTAAGAGGCCCGCTTTAATGTGTGACTTTTCTAAAAACGTTCGTTAGTGCCCCAGAAAAATGAAGCAATTCTTGACCCGCTTACTTTAGATGGCAATATACCTCAACTACGGGCGATAGTCATTTTTGTTTGCCTTAAGAAATTGAGTATAGATAGATATATAGAGTTAACACCTCTTTGTAGTGGGTACTGAAGAGTAAATAAAAAGTTTTAAGATATTGAAGCTTATTCCCTAACTCTTTAACCTGAGAGGAAGTATAAAATGAAGAGACTCGCGCCCTTTGCTAAATTTATTCCAGTGTAACTTTTGTTAGAAAGATTTCAGATAAGGAATTTCCTATAGTATATAGTATTAAGAAAGAAAAAGATTTCCATTATAGCTATAAGCTTACTTTTACCTTGTGAAAAAGGTAGGCTAGAATTAGAAAATCACTAGCTCAGCAGGAAACGTTTTACATAAATATCTAAACTAAGGGTTGTTGTACAAGAACCTTTTTTACGTTATAAACCCTCTTTAAGTAAGCTAAATTTTGGTTTACATCAGTAGGATCTAGTCATTTACGGAAGTTTTTTAATCTTTTGCTAAGGTATCAAGACCAAACCTACCTGAGTCTGCAAGTCTTTTTTTAGTCACGGAGCCCTCAACTTGATCCGGGTAAATCTGGTGCCGACTCCTTTTTTACCAGGTTTATAAAAAGTTTATTTTACAAGCGCTCAAGAGGAAGTCCTAACGAGGTGCAACTTTAATATTAAAAGTCAAATGCCCTGTGCCTCGTATATTATTTTACTGGCTAGAAGCTTTTATTTTATTATTTTATTCCGGACTCATTAAAGGGGCCCTCTCTCGTATAAGTAGTGTAAAGGTCCTCTATTTTAGATTCTAACAAATATTTGGCAAAAAACTGAACAAGATATAGCTATAAACACGTAAGGACTTCTATAGAGTAGGTTTTCCTTAATTATGTTCTCTACTTTACAAGATATACGAGGCTGATAGGAAGTGTGTAAAGTTAGGGTAAAACTAGTTAAAAAAACATAGATTAAACTCTAGAGATGTAGATGGTTCGAATCGAGTTATTCCACTTAGTTAGCTAAAAGCTTTTGTTTTCCATAGAAGAATCAAAAAACTCGAGTTAATAAAGCTACCAAATCTATCTATTTTGATGAAGTTCTACAGAATTCCTTACGAGACAAAGCCTAAAATTCGGGCACTCTTTACTTTGGTTAGAGCTTTTCTTTATACATCTATAAGTCTTGCTTTCCTTAGTTCTTTTTTCATATCAATATATAATATATGTTCCAAAGATATTTTAAAGGACCGCGACTAATAAAATAAGTAGGGATTTTTTGAACTGTTGTTACGAAGTAGCTCGCGATTAAACAAATCTAAAAGCATGAAACCTCACTTCCATATTACAGAATTCTACTCTACTGCGGGAACTTCTATTAAGCTTAAGGAAGGCCGTTTTTATTAATTAAACCTACACGGGAGAGAGACTGAGGCTTATCCGAAAAAACAGGGACAAAGAGGTCAATTTGCAAGTAGCTTATATTCACTTTACCCCTTATATATATCAGATACCCAGGAATCCCATAAAGATTTCATTCTCGCACCCTTTTTTACCTACTTTAACGTTAATACTTGTTTTAAAAATATAGATAATACTTATATCAGGAAGTTCCTTATTCTGAGAAATACTACAAATATCTCACAAATATATGAAAAATTGTTTCTTGAAATTCTTAGTCACTAATTTACCAAGGAGTTTTCTAATTCGGAAGGGCTTGACTAGCCTGAAAACGAGTATAGCAAGAAGTATTTTACTAAGTTTTTTAAAAAGGACCCTCTCAAGTATATTGTAAGTATTTGTTAAACCCCCAAAAGCTCGCAACAAGTTCAGCTTTTCGAGTATTTTCGGGCCGCCTTGAAGTATGCTAGGTTTTAGATCTGGTATATAGGCTTTCGGAGTCTAGTAGACTTTTAGAAAAAGGTTTTGACTTAGGCAGCCCCTTAAGCAAATCTAAGGATATTCACACCATAAAGGGAAGATGAAATCCCTGAAGTATCTAAACTATAGGACCAACTATTAGTGCTTTAAAATCTGTACGTAAAGTACATCAAAGGGTCAATTTAGGAGATACAGCTTTTTTTTTTTAAACCTAATTTGCGTGACTCAGTATTAACAAGTATCTAATAGAACGTACTAAAAGAAATCTTACCCAGCGGTCCTCAAGTTGGAATTTAATTGACATTTGTTATATATAAGTGCTAACCTGGATATTCAAATACCCAGTTTCCGGAAAAGTAGATTGTCAAGAAAAGGACCCCCGTTTGAGTTCAGGAATCTCAATCGACTAGGGATTTACTATTGCTCATTTTTTACAGACTCTGAATAAATTAGTGGTCTCGGTTTTTTGAAGAGTTTACAGGCGAAAGGAACAATTCAAATTGGAAAATATTCAGTGGTTAAGGAAAAGACTCAGATGGCCCAGACAATCGTGATATTCCTCTCATATAGATAGAACTTGCATTCCTTTTGCTTTTACAGGGTTTTACATACAGGGGGTTAACTAGACAAGCATTTTCTAAGTTAAGAATAGAAGAAGTGGAAATTAATATACCTGCTCGAAAGGTTCTCAGAATTCGAGTAGGAAAAGCTTCAAATTCTAAAAGATTTCTGTTTTGTATACTGTAAAACGAATAAAACTGAATTTTCCTAGGGAAGACAGTCTCCTTGTTTTTTAGCTCTGTCCACTATATAGCAAAAAGAATAAACTGGGTTTTTGAAGGGAACTCCTAAGCTTTTCAGTTGTTAAATCTCTTAGGAATGTAGAAATAAAGTGTAGTAATTCTCAGTAATTCTTGTTCTGGTTTGTCTATTTAATAAGAGGGGTAAACTCCCGTAAAAGCGGAAATTCTTTTTGGGGTCGGTTTACTACTATCTATCAGATAAAGCCAAGGCAGCAGAAGTCTAAAGAAAATGGAAGCAGCATTCCTCTTTGTGTCATTAAAGTCTTAATATAAATTCGTAAGAGTTATTCTACTAGATTCCCAGCATTACTTTAAACTAAGGGAATATTTTTCTTGTACTAGAACTTCTTAAATAAAAGCCTCTAAAAGAAGTAACTTTTCGGAGCATAAGAGGGTTCTCGTACTGATGAGAAAGCCAACAAAGATAATATACGAAAAAGTGTTAGGTGCCCCCTTTTCTATAATTACAAGGTATAGTATAGACTGCTGCTTCGTTAAAGCTTGTCTTAGATAGTAGTATGAAATTACTACCTTTAACATATTATTGCTTCAAACCCTTGCCTTGAAATGCCTAGACCTGTAAACCTGAACCTTTTAAGCGCTTCCTGAATTAAGACCCTATTTCAAATATACAAGGAATTCGGTTAAATCACCATACTTAATTTGGCCTGATTTTTCTCGGTGTCACAAAGTTATCCTTTCGGAAAAGGAAGAGACAGGGTTACAATACATTCTACTACCAATATAAATTTCTACCTAAGTATACTAAAGATTGAAAATTAACAAAAATGTTAAAGGTAGCCTACGGTCTAATACCAGAATTCTATCAGGGTTATTTAATCAGAAAGAGCTCTTACTACAAAGTCATTTTTTATTTTACGCGGTGCTGCGAATAGCTTTTAGCTTAGGATCTTTATAAAACCAAGACCTCATAATGCAGTTGAAAATCCTAAATATATTCTAATAAGCCCCCTCTTTATAGAATGTGATTGTGCGGAAGCGTCAACTCTAAAAGCTATAAAAGTTGGAAGCCCAAAAGTGGAGTTGTTACTAAGGAAACAGGCTATAAATATTCTTATATTACAAATTTTCGATACAAACTCCAAAAGGTAAACTATTTAATCCCAGGCATTAAAAAGACTCCACTAGTATCTCTAGGAACCTGGTCGAAAACCTCTTTAACTAAAAAGTGCTTCGTATGACACCGTTTCAATACCTAACTAGGAAGACAAGCTTTTGGGGCTTCGGTTATTTATACTTTATACCGCTATTAAGGAAAATTCATAGCTATTATATTACTCTAGTATCCTGTGCCAATACTTTATTTATATTATAACGACGCTCTCTTTTTAGAGATTTCCCTTAGTAGAATACCCTTAAACCCGGATTTATTAGAGTAATAAGTCCCTTGTAATTTTTATAAATAAAGAGATACATAAATTCTTAAAAAGGATTTCCGTGCCTGGATTGCTTTGTTATATATTATGCCTTGTAACTCAAATTTATAAAACAACTGGAGTGTAGTATCCGATATGGGATCTTTTTTAGCAGGTTGGTAAGTGACCTTAGGCTCTTGATTTTCTACTTTTACAGTAGGGTGTACTCGATCAAAATACTTTTATATAAAATTTGGACGCATTTGAATCTGTGCTATCTGCCTGGTTGGGTCTGTGAACTTATAAAAAAAGTTTAAGTAGATCTACACCGAGGTACTTGTATTAAAATAACTGCTTCGTCCTAAACTCCCAAGGAGCCCCCTCAGTGTAAAACGATCTTGATACACCCACCAGTTTGTCCTCTATTATCTCAATAGACCTTAGCAAGCACCGATTCAAAGTAACAAAAAAGGATCTTTCAATAATAAAATTCTGAAATCTAAGGGTTGTTTTTTTACTAAAAAATAATAATAGAATTTTGGTAAGTAACATGATGAGGCAAGTCTCTAGACTTTCTGGACCCAAGGCTGTAAATAAATTCTGCGTTTAGGAGTATTAGTTACAGAGTACTCCTTACTAGTAACAGGGGATATGATAAGAGAGATACGGACGACAAAGTATTAAATCTAGGAATTTTCAAAAGAATGCGTATAGAAATTCTGAGAGGGTTGTTTTGTACTAAGGTTTTTGTTTCTAATAAAGTACATAACATCTTCCATATTTTTATATGTTTAAAAAACTATATATCAGCAAATAGAAACTTATGAATACTTCAGCTACGGTATCCCCCTTTGTATAATGAACTAAGTAAAAACCTATTCTTTATCAGTTGTTATACATTAGAAAAGAAGTTTTCAATAGGGTACTTTTGAGACATTGTCATTTTTTCAAGCTAAGGAATGAGCATTAGTTAAAAATAATTTAGGGAATTTCGTTCTATAAATTGGAGTGCTTCCCCCTTTTTGATCTTATAGCGGGACCGTTTGCTTAGTTAGAGGTCTCGTTTCAGCAATCAAGTTATTAAGAACATCTTAGATTTTCCTTTTTCGATGAGCCTACTAAAAGGCATGGAATTTTTACTTATTTCTGGGTATATTTCAATTGCCGAGCTGTTGTAGTGAAATTACTTTTATTGTATTGGATATCTAACAAGTATTCTAGCCCCTAAATTAGAGTGCAAGTATAGATTTAAGAAGCTTGTAGGCTCTTGTTATAAAGCGATAAAGTTTTTTATTTTGTAAAATACTCAGTCAGGCAAACGCTCCATAGACGAGAATAAGTTAATAACTTACACTTTAAGACACTAGTTCCTCTAGAGCTGCCTTATTTTACCGAAATTTCTTAGATTTTAAGCCCCCCCGTTCCGCTCTAAAACTAATTTTGGCGATGTCAGAACAAACAAAAGTCTTTAATTGAATATTAAAGAGAGAGACACCATAAGGCAACAAGGATAAAATAGCATAAGTATTGAAACGAAAAGAATGTTAACTCAGATGCTTATAAAGGACTTATATTCGTAATGGGGAAACTCCGTGATGTTAATATCGTAATCAAAAGCAAGTAGCTACTCCTCTTTATAAAAGTTTACAAGGAAGATACAAATCCCTATTCCGAATGCGACAAGAGTCTAAATTGCAGAGCAGCCAATCCTTATAGCCTAAATCCAGTTATATTGGACTCCGTTAGGACAAGTGTAGCCCTCAATTACTCTAGGTAGGCTTATAAAGGAAAACAATTAGCAAATGTACAGAAAAAAAAAGAACCCCTTACGAGGACTTGAACCTCCGAAATCCACAAGAATAATACTTAGTTTATCACGCAAAAGATTTTAACTTTCAAATACTTATTTATTAGTTAATACCTGTGCTCTATGTATAATAAGGATGCTCGGATTCCCTCAATAGGGGTGAACGAGAAGAAAGTAAAAAAAGTAACATTCTACTTAAGTGATTTCGTTTCTAATAGTGCAAATAAGGTCTTTTATTTTTTTAATGCTGAGTTTTTACTCTTTTTTTACTCTTTATAGAGGGCGCCTAAATACAAGCTACTATGTTAGAAGAAAATCCATATCTGCCTATTTCGTGTGCAGTTTACCTCAACAAATCTATTGTCTTAATGATATGGGCCCTGTCTCTAGAATTGAAATCTCCTGCTAAAGTTTTTCAAGTAGGTAACTGAAAAGGCATATAGCTTCCTTATACCAGTGAGATAAGAAGTATCTCCCGCGGGTATTAAGGTAGGAGAGTTCTTTTAAACTAAATAGAGGACGTGTTCAAAAGGTTCTATTCTCGTCCCTTCTAGAATAAGTAAAGACAAGTTTATCTGAAATAAATATAAGCGCAACTCTAGATATAAAGAATTTTCAAGAGTATTTAAAAGTTACGGTATTCTGCAGAGGATTGTAATAAACCGCCCTAAATAAGAAAAGAAATTTGAGAGCATTTAACTATGAAAGAGTTCTAATTCAAACCAATGGCCTTAAGAGAAACGGGAATATTGTGTGCTGAAACCATACCTTTCTTATAAGTTCTATAAAAGGATGACTGCTTTTTCATCTGATAGAAAAGAAAAAATGAGATTAATGTCATTATAAGTAGGAAGCGCCAGAGAAGGAGTCCTCGTGTATCGTCGGTAGCAAAGCTATGAACTGAAGCTAACAACCCGGATCTTATCGAAAAAGTTCCTAAAACACAACACAGAAAAGTCAGAATACTAAGAAAGTAAGTCCAAGACTGAAGCATAGGTCTACTAACTGAATGTATAAGAGCCGTGACTAATATCCAGGGTATAAAGGATGCGTTTTCTACAGGATCCCAGAACCACCAACCGCCCCAGCCTAATTCATGATAAGCCCACCAACTTCCTAATAAGATACCTACGGTTAAAAAGCACCAACATGTCAAGATCCAAATTCGAAGAACTTCCTGATCCCGATCATCTATTTTTGTATTCACACCGGTGGTCCAAGAAAGATGAGAATTAGACTGTATTGGGATTTGTGGATAGTATAAAGCTAGAATTCCTTTTATCATTTTCGAAATACAAAGGGCAAAGATTATAGCACTGGCAACGTCTCCAGCAAAGAGGCAAGGAGGATGTATAGCTAATATGGGATCTTGTAGAACAGGATTTAATTCTGCAAGCGGTTCAGTACAAACAAAGAAATTTCGAACAAAAGGATTGGAACTCACTAATAAGAAAGTAGAGAAAAACAAGGCAATCCCGAGAGCTCCTAAGCTTTTCTTTTCCTCTAGAAAAGAGGTTCTTTCTTTTTCATCTCGGACCATATGCAATAAAGGTTTCGTTTTCCATGTATCCTTCTTTATGAAGTTCAAGGCAAAGGAATAAGAAAGACTCTCTTTTAGGCCTACCTGTTTTGAAGCGTTATGTTCTTTTGGCTTGGCCCGGTAAAAAAGTAGGAATACATAAAAAGTTGAGATCCAACACCATGAAAAAAGACTCCCCTCATGATTAGACCAAGTGCCCGATATCTGATAAAAGAAGGGGGCATTGGCGCTTAAGACATTGTAATCGCCTAAATTATTGGAAATATGACAGAACAAAAGACCCATGAAAGAGAGAAGACAGGACCAAAAGGAGAATGTTACACTAAATCCTGGAGATTCCTTTTTACTGTAAGTGAATGCAAGAAAGAGTCCCAAGAAGAGGGAGAAGTGAAAGAATTCGTATAGGGACATTAATCTGGTTTCACTTTATTTAGACTTAGTTATTTACATATGGAGCCGCATGGTCGAGAGCTTGTGGATAACTGGGCTCGAACCTTTTGTCTTTCTTAATTAATTACCTTGCTCTAATACTTATTTAGAGGTTCTAATTTTAGTACTTGTTTGATACTCTGTGTCTACTATAGATATGGATACCAAGTATTATATAAGTATACTTTTCTAGTCGGGGTTCATACTCGTTTCTACTCTATGTTAAGGAATCCTTAGCTCTTTTATGGTTCCTTATTAAGTAATTCTACTAGAGTAATAAAAGCCCCGGATTTGAAATTTTATATTTAAAAGAGTTGCGGTTCCCTTGGGATTCACTTAGATCTCACCAGGAGAATCTATATTCAAGTCTGAACAAATGAATAAGGAGAGTCTCTCTTTTCCCTAAACTAAGTTGGCTGCTATAAATCACAAGACCTAACTGTACGCAATAGGACTTTTTTTTCAAGTAGGGCTAGCTATTTAGATTAAAGCTATAGTCTTGACGGGGTTCGAGTCCTGTATATTTAGCAGTTTAAGCTGTTCTGTCTGATACAATAAGGAAGTTAAGGAACCCTGTAATTAGTTAGGTAGAATCCGGAATACCTAAAGGGTACAAAAATAGAAAAACATGTAAAGTAGGAATCCAATATAACTAGAGTTTATAAAAGGGGGAAATACTCCAGAGCTACAAGAGTGTACTCCGCTGGTTAGAATATGATAGGGTGTGATACCCTAGTTCCTAGACTAGAGACAATCACTTGTTTCAGTGATGCCCTTAACTTCATGAATAGAAGCTTATAATAGAACCCTGTGTCTTAAAAGAGTCTTCTGCGATATAATAATAATTCCGAGAGATAACTAAAAGCAGTACTATAAAAAAGATCCTTACCCTTTATGTATTACGAATAGTATAACAACATAGGAGTAAAAGACTTAAAATTTAGTAGGAGAAACTCTGTTGTTTACTTATTCAGGGATCATATATTTAAAGTGGAACAGAGTTAGGATTCCTTCTTAGTGAAAAGCTCACAAATTTTTAATGGATGCTCGACAAAAGTATGATAGTGGAAGCGTTGGAACTGCAAATAGGTCATACAAGGTAGGGCTAAAACACTTCTTGAAATTTGTTATGAGGGTCGAAATAGCAGCTAATCTATAAAGGCAGGCATGTGTACGTGCTTATAACCTGTCAAAGGGCCACGCCTTCAGAAACGTGAAATTAAACTAGCTAAAAAGCTTGCAAGGGACCCCTAGTATATATGTCTGCTTATACTTCCTTTTTGTTACCTTGGCGTTAACTCGACCCAGAATCTTCGAACTCAAACTTCTGGTCATACTATTATTTTACCTTGTCAAGGATTTCTTTCTACTCTAAATGGGAGTCCTCCAGTTTCTGCTACTTCCTATATTGGGCCATAAAAATTCAATACTTCTTTTTAAGTTTTCTATCTTAAAGACCCCTTTTTAATTATTAATTGAAAAACAACACGCAACATAGTACTATATTCACTGAAAATTCTACTAATATACCAAGAAAAAAATTCCTTTTTAGGGTATTTCTAGATGGAATTACTCTAGTTATTTATTATGAGTTGTACGTTTTTAGCGTACTAATAAAAAGCTCCGGAGATTCTGGATGTGTAAAGAAACGAATTCAATTCAAGAGGTGTACCTGCTTTATTTTACCAGAGGTCCCTATGCCAGCTCTCGGAGGTTAAAAAAGTCAACTAGAGAGAACTGTTAAATTAATTAAAAAGTATAGTAATAGAAATGAAAAATAAGTCTCAATTAAGAAGGAATAGCTCCAAATATGTATAAAGTTAAACTACAACAAAATGGGATTCAACTCAATTTGAGTCAGGAATATTATGCTACTGGATCCCTCAATTCATATAATTAGCGAAAGTGTTTCCACTAGCCTTCCCTGAATAGTAAGTTCTAGAGAGCTTTATAGCTGTAGAAAAAAGGAAGTCTTATTAAATATTCCCAATTGCACAGGATTCTTTTCTAACTCAAACCGGGCGTTTGCAGGTTTGCTAGTATTTTCTTACTTGAGATTGAAGCGCTTATTCAACACAGAATTCCGGTTTAACCGGGAGGCTCCAAGTTCCTAAAGGCTCATAAAACTTACTAATATTCCTGCAGCCCCTTTGTAAGTAGTCAAACTAATTGTGTTTAGCTCGAGATCCAGTAGTAGGTCCCTTTTTTATACCAATAATATTTCTAACAGTTTCAGAAAAACTCAACCTTACCAACTTCGCAATTTCTATATTAAGTACACCCACTTTCAAGAAAACTGAAGAATTCAGTACAAAAGTATAAAGTCAAGTATGTCAGATCCGTATAGAAAAAGGTCTAAAAGCAGCTCTTTGTGGCGAGAGAGGTATGAACAGGTGTATAGCAGCGACACAATTTCAATTAAACTCATATTCAGTCTTTGAGAAAAAATTGTAGGATAAATCTATAGACAATAAGAGTTACCTTGATTATCAGTTAGGAGACTCGTATCCAAAGCATTCCAACATTAGGAGCTCCCATGTCTAATAGAGAAACCCTTTAATCAGATAAAGGAACTCCTAAAAGTAATAGATAAGAATGAATATGCCTCGAACCAAGGATAAAATCCTAACCGAACTTGAACTTGCGAAAACTCTCTATTTGTTTTCTCATTTGACTCTGCTTGAAACTCATATTTATACCTTCTTAAATTCTAGTTTAAAAAAGGCTCTTTATATAAGATACTAGGGTTTTCAGAAGCATTTCCACAAGATCTTAAAGAAATCCTAGCTCCTGAAATCTGATCTTGTTATACTTTCTATCAAGTGGTTACCTTAAGTCCTTGTAATCTCTATTCTATCAAGTCTTATTCTCCTTTCTCTTTATCTTAGTATTCATTCATAGGTTCAAAGTCCTATTCTGCTCTGTTTTATACTAGCAGTAAATGCTTTATTTAATAGTTACGAGTACAAGAAATTCACTTTCCCTTTCCTATCTATTTTGTATTAGTCTATAGTTTTCTACTCTGGTTTTTGAACAAGCCAAAGGGCAATCTATCCATACTTGACTTGAGATTATACTAAAAGAAGCTCCTTAAAAGGGAATTTTATAACTAAAGCAGTTCGTTATATTTGGATTTACTGATGTTATAACAAAGCTTTTTCAAAAGCAGAGGAATAAAGTGAAGGGTTTAGTACTCAATCTGGGCTCTTTTCGGCTTTTTAAGATACAAGGAGGTTTAAGCGTATATTTTTTTTTGCGGGTGTCTCAGACAATAGGTGATACTCATATAGAAATCTTAAGAAATTTCTTACCGTTTTTGCTTTAACAGGAATAGGGGCGCTTCATCTCTTCTTAGTCGGGTATTTTACTAAGGAAGTGTTTAGCTTAGCTAGAAAGGAATGCTAAAGACATTCAAGGAATAAAAGGGTAAACCGTACATTCTCAGGCCTTAGCTTTTCTAGAATTAGAGGTGTTTTCTATAACGAAGTACTACTATCAGGAGTTATTTTGGAATTGAAGCTTTAAGAGGGTCTAAACCAAGTTATTAATAAAGACATGAAAAGTATAGTGGATAAGCAGCCAGAGTAAACTAAGAAAATATATAGAATAAAAAGTTTTCTGTTTAAGGATTTCAAGTGCAGGGTTATAGGCATCCGTAAGTAAGCAAGGGATAAGTTTTTTCCTATTCATTTCTAATAAAATCTTTCCTTTTAGTTAGATAAGAGTTCTAAAGCTTTCTCCAACTCAAGTTTTGTTAAATCTAGAATATGAGAAATCTGCTTTTAGTTTTAGAGAGGCAATAGAAAAGGATAGAGCGGGTTCTTTTACATTACTGCAGCTCTTTTTAGATATACAGGTGCTAGACCGGACAGTGAAAGCTATTAAGTCCTATAACCTCAAAGAAAATTGACAAGTTTTTTCAGGAGAGTCGCCTATCTTTTTGGGAGTCAAAAGGAACCCTCTTTTTTTAACGTAAAAGGTAAAGAGCACTTCTAAGAAATTAGAAAAGGCATCAGTTCTTTCGAGCTCCTAAAATAGGAATTTGGCGAATATCTCTCGGCTAACCCTTTGTTATCTCTGGTATTTACAAAAGGGAGTAATACTGGGAGTTCCTTTATAGGTAGAACATAGATACCTTATAGGCACACACTTCTTCTTATGAGCTATACTCTGTATCTGTATCCCTTGTTTCTTCTTAATAACCTGAGTCTCGATAGTTGGGGTAGTCTTATTGCTTATTAGCAGTGCAGTATAGGAGTCTTCTTCTGTAGCTTTTTAGTCTTAATTGTTAGAGTCTTAGTATTCTAAAGTCTTTGTTGTAGAAGATAGAAGTACACAGTAATAGGTCAGAAGGTAAGAGTAGCTCTTAGTATTAGTAAGTTCTAGATAGTATAGGAGTAAGCCTTGGAAGAAACGTATTATTATGCCAACCACAAGCAGCTCTTTTAATGATTAATGCTTAACTAGAATTCCTCATAAAGAAAGGAGGTACTAACACTCGCCAATAGCTAGAAGGGGATCCTTTAAAGAACGGAGATGACACAAATTAGACTCTATTCATCCCAATGCATATAAACTTTTTAAACAAAACTTAGAATTTGACTGGACTTTACCCAAGATTCTCCTCTAGGAACCGGCCCCTCCTAGTAAGAAAAATCTACTCCTATCTTAAAACGGATACACTTTTCAAGGGAATGCCTCAACTCAAGAAAAACGAATTTAACAGCTTGCTTTTTTTGGAAGTACTCACTAGATTGAGGGAAATACAATTATATACTTACTTATGCCCTTAGCTCAAAGTAACTCTGAGAAGATAAACCCCTTTCTTTAATTGTATACTTTTTGTTTGTAGATTTCTTAAATCCGAAGCAGAAACTGACAGGTAGAGTCGTATAAAAATCCTCAGCGCTTCTAGACCTAGAATAGCTTACTTCTATAAAGCAGCTGAAAACTCCCTACCAAACACCGAACAAAAGCGTGTTTTTAATATACAACTGACTTCAACCAATACAAGGATACTATACTAGTTTAAACTACCACACATAGCATACCCGGAAATTTAGGAGTTTGCAACGGGGGCTACTATCACAACGGGGAGCATGACAAATTCTTTAAAACTTAAAAAAGTAGGTATATATATTTTAGTGCATACATACCAATTTCAATATCAGAACTTTCTTAATTTTGAGGCCGCCGAATAAGTATTTTATGATATAAAGGAGTTTTTGGTTTATTCTCTGGTATTTTTGAAATTAAGTATAGTACAAAATGGGTCGATAATATTTTTTTCAAGGTTGTTGTCTCAAAGTACTTTCCTGGCATAAAACTAGGAGGACCCTCTAAAGATTAATAAAAGCAAATCAAGAGAGCTCTAATAAAGAACGCCCTGTAGCTCTGTTTATAATAGTGTTACCTTGACTCGCTCAGGTTGGGGTTTTCTTAATACTTAATATTAATATATTGCTTCGAAAGTTTTAAGTAGATAAATTTGTATAGAAACAAGATTACGCCTTATTCTATTTTATATAGCATACCCATGATATTGTGATAGACGAATACTTACTTCAAAAGAGTTTCCTGTTAGCAGCAATCCCGGACTAGTAAAAATGAAACAGGAAACCCTTTAGTGTTATGCCTAGATGTTAGAGTAATTCAGAGATAGTAATCCTTATAATAAAGTCTAAATGGTGAAGCATTTTCCTATCTAGAAATAAAAGGGATAATAGTCAAGTATAACTAATATAAGTGTTACTTTTTGTTTTCTTGTAAGTAGGTAAAAGTTTCCTTAGAAGTAAGAAAGACTCCCGAAACATTAGACTTTAATAGCCTCAGAATTTGTTTCTTTAAATGACTATTCCAAAAAGAAGAATTAATAGAATAGGAGGTTAAGGAATGACTACTATTAAAATTAGGGTTCCATTTCTAGCAAATCTAGCCAAGGTAATCGGGGTAGGTTTCCTTAACTTACAATGGGTTGCTTCTTGTTCTTCAAGTTAGTTGTTCTTTAGTTTTTAATTGATAACTTTCTAGATTGTTTTATAGTATTACTTTACTGAATATTAAAGAAAACTTTAGTAAAAGTACTTTATAGAGGAGTAAAAGGTGCTTGTTTAGTAGTAGCTATATTAGTTAAGGAGTTTCTGTAATCTTAGGAATTAGGAGTTATTGTAAGGGAAAGCTTACTGGAAATATAATATAACTGTGTTTTTTCTGGTTAAAGAGTTTGAGCAATCTTATATAAAAAAAGAAAAATTATTTTATAATAACAGTATAACGGGGTCCAAACTCCGTAGAAATAATATCAAGGAGATCTCTAAACCCCGATCCTGTTGGATAAGTCACCATTTTCAAATAGGAAAAGGAATCCAATGTATGTCACTAATTGTAAAGATGGCTCACCTGAATCTGGGAATCTCTTCCTTAGTTATAAAATTACAGTAAATACAGTCGGAATCCGGACTCTTACCTTATTTGTAATTTTTAATGGGGTCCTAATAACCTCTGATAAAAATAATATGAAATAACAATGGAGTACCCTAAAAAGGGAGAAGTGAATTGCCTTAATACTAACTCTTTCAAAATAACTTAGACAATGTCCTCATTCCGTTCAATAATGGCATCTATTCTCAGTAGAGTTGCGTATGGTGGGATAGACCCCTAGCACAATCTGTGTCATTTACTCGGGGTTAGTTTGTGAACTTTGCGGACATCATTTTAGTATATCCCTTGCAAAAAGCTCCTTATGCATTCATTAAATTCAAGCTTAGTTTTTTTGAAGATATCCTAAATATAGAGAGTCTCCACTTAATCTTAATCTAGGAGTTGTAATAAGTATAGAATATCATTTTGCTCGTTAACTTGGTTATATTTTAAGAGCATCTAAACATCGGCAACTCAAAGCCAAATAAAAAAGTGGTTACAGGTTCGAATCTCATTAAACTAGGTTTTGATCAAGGGCCAGTATATTTAATATAATTATGAGATAGCAATCAAAAAAGTAAGTCTATTTACTATTTTTGTAAGTCGCACTCGGAGCTAGCTCAGCAATTGTTCTACGGATCTCATCGAATTGAAAGGAATTAATAGAATGCGACGCGGTGCGGCCCTACGTTGAGGGACCTCCTTTCTGGAACTGAACTAATACGCCAATTTCGTTAATACATTAAAATTCAGAGGATAATACTTATAATAGATCAATAAGCATAATCTATAATGTAGATTTACAGTCATCTAATCTCAAAGTAAGCGTCTCTAAAATGTACTATAAGGTAAACCACACATATTAACCAACGAGACTGTTGGAATCATAGGATGACATATAAGTTTAGACAAGAAGATTTGCTGAATACGTTCAGTCAGGGTGGGATAAATCCCCCGAAATTCCTACACTAATTAAGCATTCTAAATTAATTTCCTGAGACTAGTACTTATCTTGTAACGCAAGTACTATACGTAAGATGCTAATAAGCGTATCTACCAAGAGTGGACTCATACTTAGTATTTAGGATTTTACTCGAAAATAACCCGAGCTCCTTATGGGGAATAAGCATGAAATAAATCAACAAAGGTTTGTGAAATGGATACTTACTCTATTTAAATATATATCACAGAAAACTGAAGGGGATACTATATAATAGATTTTTCTTATACACAACAGTGTGCGGAATAAGCTTTCTAGTAAAAAGTTTATCCCATTTAGAATTACAACAACATAAAGAGTGATACCTTTTCAACGGGAGCACCTTATTTCATTTATATGATAAAAAGAATAAGACTATAGAGTAAAAAAGTAACTTCTTCGGTTACCGATTAAGTATATCCTCTTTTTTGTCTATAACCAGAGACGATTAATAACTATATTATAACTTATATGCGGATTTAGGGGCCGCCTATAAAACTTCTATATAATCTTAAATCTTAAACTGGAAGTTTACCCCCGGGGTACACTCAAAAACTTTTAGTAACTAACTCTAGAATCGAAAGGGGTATCCTGAGCACAGAGATTCCGTGGGTTCAACAACTCTAAACCTCATTTATCCCTTTCTACTACTTCAGAATCCTCATGAAAATACACTTAATATCTATAAGAATAAAGGCTTACTCTAGTAATCAGTGCGGACCCGCAACCTTTTCTCCCGACCTTCAGGGGCTATAAACAAGATACAAAACTTACTTTTTATTATAGCAGCTGCTTTAGTAACATATTTTTATTTATCTTAAGTACCCATAATACGGGATACCGGCTCGAGGTTAGTTCAAAACTACGTAACACCTCAGATAAATCACATAGAATAGTAATCCACAGCACAGGATTCTCAAAATGAAACAAAGCTTTTAGTTCTAATGTCAGACCTCTATTATATGCACTTGTAAAAACAGGAGTCCCTTGGAGTGGTAACCGTACCGCTTAAAAGCCCAAGAGGAATTCTAAAAATACATAAGGAAGCTCTCAGTTCCTACGGGTTGACACACCGGTGTTGATTTTTAAAGTAAGTATTTAAAACGGGGATATTAAAGGGTTCTGCATTTTTGTATTCCATTTTACATAACAGATGTTACCAATAAATTAGAGAATTACCAGGGAATATTGCGACGATTGAGCCCACATAGTTTTCTTATTTAACTAAAATTGAAGTTCTATTTAGACTAACAAGGTACTGCTCTAGCAGGATTTCGAGGAATGGTATAAGAGCGAGTAAAGAACTTTTTTCAAAATAACTGGAAAACATGGTACTGATTCTAAGTTTTCCTCCGGACTCTCGAAGGTACAAAACCCTAATACTTATAATCCTAGAGTACTACAAGAGCTCTCGTAATTTTTTAATATAAACTTCTTACTCTTAACTCTTTTTGACATTTAAGTACGTGCTGGTAACACGAAGATTTTAAATATTTAAGACCAACAGAAGCCTAAAAGGAATCCAGCAAGTAAAGGGAGATAGAAACCGCGATAAAGTACCCTTTTTTTACAATCAAAGGAATTACCCTGAAATGAGAAGACTTCCTGCTTTTTTACCAAGAATGAAACGCGAAGTGTGAACGTCTTACTATGACCAGAATATAAATAACACTGGGTAATAAGCTCAGAAAAGAGCATGAACCAAATGCGCTGTATATAGAGTTTTTGGTCGGGGTTCCTATTAAAAATAAGGAGTGCGGTCCATAATAAGCTTAGTTTGTATTAGTTAGGGGCGGATAGGGCCTTAAAAGGATATAGGGACTCCAGGTATAACGAGTAAATGCACTTTTTAAACAACATATCTGATTTGGTATCCTAAAAGTCTTTTTATATCCAGATTTATACCTAAGAAGATAGGGAATACTGTATACAATAAAGTACTGGAGCATACATTTGATAACGCCCTCTTATTTGATTAACATCAAAATATATATATAAGGTTTGGTCAACCGACTCCTCTGGGTGGGACTTGAACCATCGGCATTCCATATGTTTATGGTGTGCTCTACCACCCGACTCAAAACTAACTAAGAAAGCTAATCTTTTTGCTACTATAATCTTAGGGTCCCTTCTATTTAACTGCTTCAAAGAGTGAGTTGCAGCTAGATCTCAAATCCATAAAACAAGACTCTACTATACCAGTATACTTAACAAATTTGCCTTACCTTAGAGATGGGCCTACTTTTTTGAGTCCTGTTAAAACTCCCTTAGAATTAAGTTAATTAACAGTCTTAAAGAAAGATATTACAAAACTCAGCTCGAACCTGTGACTTTTACTTATTAGTTTTTCAAGGCTGATGTTTTATCCTTGTCCTAGAGGGTACTCTAGGATAAATTTGATTTTAAAGACCTCTTTAACTACGAACCTAACCTTCAGCTCAAAGTGTACACTAATATTTAAATATTGAAGGGAATTCTAAGTCAACCACTCATACTTGTTAATACCACGGATAGCTTATACTTAAAAGAGTACCTTTTTCTCGATTGTTTAGTGCAATTGAATTAATATAAAGCAAGTATTTAAGGCATAATAGTGGGGCTCTTTTAAAATAGTTATTCTACAGGAATCCATTTTCTATATGGACACCTAATTCTAAGCAGCTTGAAGAAGGATACGTAGTCCAAGATCTCATAAACTAAGGATCTCAATTGCTTAAATACAAATAAGGAAATGTCCTGGATATTAGAACATAGACACACCATTTCCTTTTCCGGGGAGAAGGGCTCCTTTTGTGATTAATTCACCGAGAGCAGCGCTAGTATACAAGAAGTTTTTGTACCCAGAATACTCTTTATTATACAAGGAGGCTTAGTAGCATTTTCTTGAGGTTTTAGATATAAATTTGAATAAAAGATTTACTCCTTTTCTCATCGATTTCCTTTTGCTCTGTGAGAGAATTGAGTCTTACAAAACATAATTATTGGATCAAGTAATTCTAGGAATTAGAATAGGCTTTTTACTTAAATAAAGAGTATCCCTAAATGAAGTTTAGGATTCTTTGAGAGAAATTACTTAATAAAGGAAGGATTTATAATTTAGAGTGTATAATACTTTTGCTACAGCTATAAGCCGATAAAAGAAAATGTATAAAAACGAGGTTAAAACAAAGGAATGTAAATATCATAGGTTCAAGTTACCCTCGCAAGCTCCTTATTAGATCCTAACTAAAATAAATGCACTTACATTTAGGATTTCATGCTATTTTATATACCCGAAAATGGGGGTATTATACGCACTCCACGATTAGCATCTGAAGAGGGCTTTCAAAATTATAAAGAAAGTCTATTCAAGGACTACAGTTAGATTTTAAATTTTACTAATTAAAGGAAACCCTGTACTGTTGAAGCAATTAAAAATGCAAAACAAAAAATACTAAGCACAGTGTCTAACTTTAAATAGAATATGAATGGCTTACATTTAAAATCTTTATAACTATAGCAGAAACACAGAGGAGTCGTTGTAGTAAAACCAGCAATGCTCTTTCGGTAGGAATAAAAGGATTCGAACCACTGGCCCGTGGATCCTGAGTTCTTTGCTCTAACCAACTTGGCTATACCTGTCCTATGAGTCTTTGTAGCTAAACTCTTTGTCAGCTAAGCCTTAGTCTGGAATTTAGGGGATAGGGGACCTGGTAAAGTATATATCCCATTGTAAAAAATTCTTTACTGACCGGTAAACGCGCTAACTTAAACCAACCCAGGGGTCTAGAGCTCCAGGGAAGAGGTTTCTTATTAGAAGAAAAGTATAGCTACTGTAAAATTACATTCTATGCTTCTATACACTAAAAAAATTCACATATCAAACTCTTTCATATACATACTCTGAATTAGGACAAAGCCACCCTAAGGAATACACTATAAACTCAGATTCTCCTAATAAGAAAGAAATTAGTAGAGACAAGAATAAGGGAGCAAAATAGGATACTCCTCGGAATAGAGGCACCCGCTATATATGACTGACTTCTCCGTCCTATTGAGCCCAGAAATGAAAAACTTAGGACTTAATTATCCAGTTTTCTACCAGCGAACCTTTAGCATCTAACTGGTTTGTAACTTTCAAGAAATACCAGAATTTATAAGCCTCGCTAACTATCAGGGCACATTCTTAAGCTGTTAGTCAATCCTCTCTTATTTAATCTCTAATTGCAGGAACCTTGTGCTTTGGAATCAAACCAGTTTTATTGATATCAGATATATACAAAGCAACTCCCGAGAAGAGCTAAGCACGTTAAGCTGTTTCTTAATTAGAGTATAAATCCTTAAAGTATGACTTTACTATAGGATAGGATAAACCTTCAGAACTCAAGATCAAAGTTCCCTATCAAAGAGTAAGGACAAATAAAGAAATCTATTGTAATTTTGTAATTAATCAATGCCCTCATAACAATCGCTGGAGAGAATATGCCTCCAGAACTTAGTACACAAGACCCTGTTTTCTTTTTTTGAATGGACTAGATCCTTTTCCTATTACGAACACAATTTAGATTTTAGAGTTATATTATATATTCATTATTTTATATATTTTATCTATTTAGCTAGGATAAGGAGATATTTATTAATTACTACAGTTACTAAAGAAAGATAATTAACTAGCACTCGTTGCAAGAACCCATTATTTAAGTGTTAGTAGCTCTGATAAGGTTTCTTTATTTATTAGGTATTTCTTTTTGTTGTATTTTATTATGAGGATAAGCTATATCTTTTGTAGCGCCCCGTATAGGTATACCCTGTAGAAAGTTAAAAAGAAAGTTAAAACATTCGAAGTATATCTTTATTTATTTATTATCAGCAGTGCTAACCTGGAATAATCCGGTAAATAAAATAAGGGGGATCATGGGTCTTTAATTGTAAGGAAGTCTAGAAAAGATCCTACTATAGAAATACTCGGTACTCTAATGAGTAAAACAAGGGCTCTATTACGCGATTCACTGCAAAAGGAAGAGGTCTACCTAACTTGGGTTCTAGTGATATAAGGGCATAGCTAGGAATAAAAGCATAAAGGTAGGCGGCTCTCTACAGGAATTTCGGGGGTTTCCCTAATCCCATTAATTAAAATTGAGTGTTTTCTGTGCTAGATTGCTGGAGTAGGATGACTTCTTATCGAGGTAGAAATATTAGTATCCTCTTTTTTCTTATGCGGTGTTCCAACTCAAGGGCTGTTATAAGCATTAAGATTAGACATTAGCGTTAGACTAAAAGGTCCTCTTTTTAGAAAAGCCCAGAACTTGTAGTGTCGTTTATGATTGTTATAGTTTCAACAAACTTCTTTTATCGAGTTTATTCCCAGCTTAAGGTTTTGATATTTATGAATCTCAGGAACTACTTATTATAAAAGTATACTACAAAAGGATTTTTTACACAATAAAAAAGGGTCTTCCGTTGATAAACAGGTATACTTAGCCCTTTCATCTAACGTTTATACCCAAGTTACGGATTAAATAGGATTTCCAGGCATTCCTTTACAGAAAGTCCTACTAATAACTCCTTAAGACAAAGTTGGATAAAACTAAGGAATTCTATATAAAAGTATATCTCATTGACTCGTTTGTCTTACCCAATTTATTTACACTTATTCCTAAAAGTTCAGAAGATCCAGGCTCCATCTCTTATTTGTAAATTCCTATATTTTAGAAATTAGACTTCTAATAGGATTCTAAGAAAACAGGTTAAGTTTAGGCAAAGGGCACAATAAGCTCCTCTTTTATAAGCTGTGCCAGGCATTTCTATTATACATAAAAATATCAAGCTAGTCTTTCTTTTCTTGACTCGGGATGTAGCAAATACAAAAAAGCAACTTCCCTTAAGAACTTTACAAGTATCTACAATAGAGTATAAGCTGCCTTATCTATCCCTATCCAGTAAACTTACTCCCCACAAATGATCTTTTATATAAACACGTTCTTTTTCACTTGAAAGTCTAGTATACTTGAAATATAGTATAGGGTTTATGCTTTATATTAATTTGTATTCAGCATGAAAGGTCTCAACAACACATATAATATTAAGTACTGGAGCGGAGTTAGAAGGCTCATAGTTCGTAGTAACTCCTAAATAAGACTATAGGAGTATTGAATGTTGTGACTAAGACTAATCTGAATTGATAGGTTCAAAAAATTATATGTAGAGAATTCATGAGCTTAGTTATAAAAATAAGAACTCGGATTAGGTCCTGTCAATGAGTAGAGAGAGGTAAAACTTAATTACGCAAGATACTAATAGCTTTTCTCTAAATCTCCGTACTCCTACAGGGTTTATCTTCAAATTAATATTGCTCTGTCATTATGAACAAAAACTGGGATTTTCGATAATAGAACTGCACTTTGAAAATGAAATATAGTTATGATATATTCTTCTGTAGTAGATAGCGTAACGATGCCTTGAAAGAATACTAAGACTACCTAGTTAAACTACTTAATTACGGATTCATTAATTTACTTTTATTAAGTTATTAAGTAAGCCTTTCTTATTAACCCCGGATCTATCCTTATTCCTAGGTATTTTCCCCAGCAGCAGCTATGAAATTAGAGTCAAAATTTAAAAATGGTACATGAAAGGTTTATATATAAGTAAACAGGATTACTAAAGGAGGACGTATATATAGATGTTCTAAACTTTTTAGAATGGGGTTTATTGAAGTCAATAAACGTAATAAGTAAGTTGTTGAACTTTTTCTTTAGAATTGGACTTTCCAAGTAGCAGCGACTCGTTGGCTTTTACATTAATGGAAATTTAGGAAGTTTCTTAGGTTTTAATCTAAATAAGAGTTATAAATCTGATTTGTCAAACATAAATAGCCGAAAGGAGTGCCCAAAATTCTTCTTTTTCTGATCCACTTATTAAAAACATTTTATTACAGTAACTACGAACCCCTAACACTGTAATTTTTCGACTAAGGGTGTTACAAATTGTATCTCTTCTCAAGTCAAGTGCTACTTTAATAGGGGTTTCTGATTCTATTTATTTCTGGGTTCTTTTGATAATAACATTCATCTTATAAGTATGTGTTATGTGTATATGTATAAATGAGTATTTTCCCTCTATAAAACCCCGGCAATACATACAAAGGAACCCCTTGGAGTCCCCACAAGAATTCATAGATGTAATAATATATAAAGAAATCCCCAGAAGAGTTTAATACTTTTAGTCTCTACCACTCAGCTATACTTAAAAAGGTATACCCTTCTTACAATCGAATAAATAGGGGCACCCCCTACTCAACTTGTTCGGTTAAGCTATTCTGTACGTTTCTGTCACCAAGTCCTAATGTATATAAATTTTGGACTATCTCAGTATAGAGGACTCGCTATCTTTGTAATCGATTACCGGCAAAATACGGCTTGGTTGAGTTCGATATCAAAAATTCCCTTTTAGGGGGCGGTAAGCCTTTGTTCATTAGGTGGAGTACCAACTTATTTATATAAAATCGAGAGTTCTTTTTTTATTAACAAATTACTTAGAATAGTATGTGTATGTGAGTTAGTTAAAAACTGTGGAATTGCTATACTCTGACATATAATATTTGTAGTTTATAACTAAGTTCAAAACCCTTTATTCATGGAAAAGCAATAGTTGAATCCATGTTTCGAATTGATAAACTGCAGACTAAGGAGATCCAATCCTTATATTAGTGATATATTAAAGGGCTCTCACTCTATGCTTTGGGAGTTGCTGCTTTATATTCCGATAACTTCTACCAGGAACTTTCTTATAATAGGTTTTAATTACTTTATTAACTGAGTGCATATTGTTTTTTTGTGTTCGAACCCTACTAACAGCTCCTAATTTTTACCGCTACACGAAACCCTTTTGAGTAAGTCTGGATCTTACGATTATGTAAGCCCCATAGTGCGCGGTACTTTAAGAAGAAACAGGGCTTTGGAGTTCTTCACCAGTACAAATTATTAGCTGAATTAGTTTCAAAATTGAGAAAGATGTTAAGTTCCTTAGTTTAAATCAGCCTGGCGGTTTTTTATTAGATAGAGCACGCCTAGCTAAAAGTAAAAACCTTGGTATTTGGTAAATTTTTGGATATGGGAAGGGAATACCAGCCACAGTTGAGAGTTTATAAGAAGATGCTCTTTAATGGGTAGTTGTTTTTTCAATTAAAACAATAAATATAGGAAACCGGGAGGTTACTATAATATATTTTCGTTAAGAAATTCCTTATATTTTGGAAGACTTCAAGTATATTATTTGAGCCTTTGACTCGTAGCTTCCTCAGGCTTTGTCCTATTCGAAGTGATCATAAGGCAAAGAAATGAAAGGGATTCTCGGTATATGATTCAGGGTATTTTAGACTACTTTGCTGTTAACTAACTGACTGAAATAAGTAGTTTCTTTTTAGGAGAAATCCCACCCAAAAAGTTTAATTTAACGAGTAACTGGACAAAGTAGTCATCTATTTATTATAGGTATTTTATAGATATTTTTATCGCGGAAAGGAGAGAGTGCTCTGTTTCTGAGCTCCTTCAGTTGTGTTTAGTTCGCAACTATTTAGTTTATAGATTATCTCTTTTACTTATAGAGCCGCACTTTTCTTGTTATACAGGTTTATACCCACCCACTCCAAAATCAACTGATTCAGCCAAGTTAACGCTCTACGAGACCCCGTTTCTACTTAAGTAAAAATAATGCATAGCAGACAGAATGGAATATTATCCTACTATTAAGGAAGGTACAAGACTGTAAAATTTGGAGAGATTCTAGTTCAAGCTTTTAAGAGGAAATTTAGAACTTTTATAAAGACTGAGACTAGGGTAATACTTTGGTTCTACATCTGAAATTAACTCGATTAGGGTTCTTGGCTTGCTATGAGGGTACTCATAAGTATTGGTTTACAGGCAAGCAGTGCAGACTTCTAGGGATTTTATTTAACCTCAAGTAAGGCAGATAAATTTTATCTATATTTCATTTAAGGCCGGATATACGTGAAGTTCCATGTATTCTAATTTTATAGAAGAACAAAGTCTAAGTTTTCTTTCCTCCTAAAGTATTTGGTAGTTATCAAAGTATTCTCGTATAGATCTTATATATATCTTAAATTTTATTGCTAGTAAATAAACAGCAACCTTAGATATGTGCATCCCCTTTAGCGAAATAGAGTATTTATCTTTAATCTAATAAAAAAGGGACCTTTTGGTATGTTATGTATAGAACTTGGCTGTAGATTCCTAAGAAAAGACCACTAGATTAATGAAACTAGATACAGAGAAAGACGGACGAGAGATGCTCCAGTAAGTATCCACTCAATTTAAGGGACGGAAAGCTAAATAAATGAAATCAAGAGGCTTAGTAAGGGAGGCTTGAGTTGGAGATAAGTTGAGGAATTTGAATCTTGTTCGGGATTTTACTTTAGGAATTACCAGATCCCCAAGTAGAAATTCAGTGGGCGTGTATCCTAAAGCTCTTCTAATAGCATTACATATAGGATTCCCCATTTTAAATAAGAGAGATTAGAAGTAGAACAAGTGACATGTATAAATTTGAACAAGGACAAGATAGATCCCCCCTCCTCAGTTCCTTCAGAGCTATAACTAACCTAGGGAAAGTCAAGATTTTAGGGTCCATTTTAAGCAAAACTAAAGGCTGTTGATGACTTTTTTGTAGTAAATTTTTTATTTATAGTAGCGCTTATCAAGTGCAAAGAATCTAAAATTTATGCCTTGATTTTATTATTTTTTGGTCTTTGAAAAATCTACGTTATACTCCTGCTCCCGGTAAGATAAGAGGCTATACTTTGTTTGTTACTTGACTTGAAGCTAACTAGAAATACCCGTCGTATTTAATTGAATAATTTGTAGTTTTCATAAAGGGAAGGATAAAATAAATATGTTCTTAAATTAGCCAAAGAAGCATTTTGCGAAATACTTGTATATGTAATATATCTGGTTTATACAATTATATTAGACCTAACTGGATAAGCTATAACTCAAGTTAGTCTTTTAGAAAAACAGTTAAACAGTTATTGTTTAAAAGGGGCTTTACACGTATTTATGCCAGGAAAAAGTACTAAAGCAGAATATCGCTATTACGCATCTCGCTAGTTTACAGCGGGTACTTTTAGGTTCGGTAGCTCCCTATTACTATGGTTGATATAATATAATAGGTTAACTTTAGGCGATTTTCTCATTCTTGCTTTTAATTAAGCCCTTGTAATTAGTTGTTTCAAAGCCCTTCCTATTTCTACTAATTTTATACTTGGGTATATCTGAGAGATAAAGATAAATACAGATTTAAAGAGAACACTTAGCCCAAGAGCACTCTAGTCTAGAATATAAACTTAGCTCTAAAGATGCCATCCGTTTGGAAACTCAATTAGTAACAAATCCTATCACATTAGATTAAAACAAGAACTTTTTTGCGTATTCGCCTTTATTTCACTTCGAATATGTTGGGCATGAGATTAGTTAGCCAGTCATTTACTACTTGTTGTACCCATACAGATCCTAAGGAGTCCTGAATTCCTTGTTGAAAATTGAGGGGTTTTTCTCTAGAGACCCTATTGTATACTATTTAACTGGGAATCCCTTAAACAATGGAAATTGCTCTTAAGAATATCGGTAGTTATTTAGTAAGTTTTATGCTTGTATTAATTAAGTGTTTTCGGAACGCATTGTATTTAATAAATCTTACCAAATTAATTATAACAAGAATGTCTTATTGTATAATTTCGGGTAGCCCAACGTTAACGGATCCTAGCCTTGACTATTATACAGATAACCTTTAACCACAGGAGGACCTTGATATACCAAAGAACAGTTTCCACAACACACAAAAGTAGGGGCGAGACTTAGCAAAAAGTCCGTCTAGTGAAAAAAAAATCTCCTTTACTCTCAGTTTTTGCCCTTTAACTAACTTTACTAAACTTAGTGTATATATAAACATGAATATAAAAAACCCTAAACCAAGGGATTCTTTTCTCTTGACTAATAAGTTTAGTTAACTATGAACTCTGTATGACCTCTATTTTAAAAAGACTTATTAGGCGATCTTGTTGACAATGACAAATTAAGGAGATCCCGCTGAAAAAGGATGTAGTAAGAATCACTTAGTGCGACCAAGATCTTGTTTTATATCCTACTTGGACTGAATGAAGACTAGAAAATATTACACTTAAATCGGAGCAAGAGGTATTTTGCAAATTCAGTGGGATCCTATTGGAATAGATATATGTTACCTAAAGACATAAGGAATCCGCATCTAAAAGCTATAATGAAAGACTAACTTTCAAAGAATTAGATATGGTAGCGTATTACGTCGACACTGAAAGTATAGTATTTCCTAGTAATAAAAAACCCGCGGGTTCTAATCGCACTCACCCCCTAACTGACTCCCTTAGAGCTAGACTCTCTATCTTATCGGCTGTACTCTTCTTAGCTATAACTAAACCCTTCTTCAGAGCTCCTCTCTTTTTCCTCTTCAAAAAACCTACCCTCTTAGCTGTCTTATTCAGGATTATCTTGATAGCTTTGTTCTTACCCTGCCCTAATTTGGATTTCCTAGGCTTTATGTAATTAAAGTACAAACTGAACTTACTCTTAAATCTTGAATATTAGGAATGCTTGCTTGTAGAATAGAATGACTCCATTTAGTAATTCCTCTCTTATTAAGAAGTTAAAGAAACCGATTGATAGCTAACTTAAACCAAGAAGAAACCCGGCTTATCCCCCGTAGTTCTATATTGTCCTTTACCTGATGAAAGAATTGCTTTGAGGGATTGAAAACAAAGGAACATGAAAGTATGGGCTTTCGTTAAGACTTTCCTTTTATTCTCTTGTAAAAAAATCTTGAGTAATGAAAACCTCACTTGTAAAACAGACTTTCCCAAGATAGAGCCTTTTCTCAGAGAAGCTCGTATAATAGCTTTTTTATTTTAACCTTTTAGACTCAAGTTTAAAAGAATTTGTAATACTTAAGTTTTAATATTTAAGATTTTTTGATAACCTACCCTATTCATTCAAAAAGCTCTAGGTATACTTACACCTATCTATTTAAGAAAACAAAGCACTTATATAGAATAGAATCTATATTTTATACTTAAAAATCAACTTAAACTAGGCCCGCCGAGGATCTCAATTAATTCGAAATTTAAACGCGACTACTCTTAACGAAATTGCAACGGTTCAAATCCTAAGCTCCTTTTAAGAGAGCCCTACTTTGCTCAAATTTAACAAAAGCTTCTCTTTTGAATTCCTAATCCATAAATCGCACCTGGAAGGATCTCCCTCCGTTGTAAGAAACTTGCCCACTCTTACAACTGGTAATAGGAGAATTGACTTACCCGGACTCTATAGAGATTGCCTTTTGTTTAGCCTAAGAACCTTTTCCTTTATAGTAACTATTACTTTTATTACTTAAAATGTAGAAATAAGTAACTTCTATTTTTTTATAAGGTTTCAAAATTCCTTCTTTTGGAGTCCCCAAGTTTCTTATAATATAGGAACTCCTTTTCGTTTTCACATTTCAAAAAAGCATTCAACTAAAAGTAGTATTTCCAGATATAGAGTACGATTCTTCTATTCAATTTGGTAAATCCTTTAAGTATAATCATTGAAAAAACCTAAAATAAACTCTTAATTTAGATAATAGAAGACCCGCTTCTACAAATAAAAGTATAGTAACAAAATTCCCACTCCTATTCCTAGCATGACTGAAGCCTCTCTAACTAATAGAAGATACGCTCTATTTATACGTATACAAGACCAAATAATAGTGCTTGAGCCTCATTTACACTACGCCCTTTAAGAATACAAATTTAATAAAACTTGAGTGAATACTCTGGATATGCTATCTGAAAAGAGGAATCCCTGTTTAAAGTTAATTATATTAAAAAGAACTTATACCACACTGAAGACAAAGACTAAAAGAACTGAGGAAACCTTTTATAAACTCCTTATGCTCTATACCCCTAAAGAAACTTACTGGATTCTCTTATTTCAAAAAGGAAACTATTCTTTAAATATTAGAATTTCTTGGAACCTTAGAGCTTTCTTATTTGTTAACGGATTTCTTGTAATAAACTTTATTAGCTAGCTTGACGGATTAACAGGACCTATGAAGTTTTCCTAATTGAGTTTTTAGGTTTCTTAAAAGCTAATTAAGATTTTGGGATATTGCTAATCAAGTCCTTATTGCAACAGGAATTTCATAGATAGCTTTAGTGTATCTCTTTTTTACAAATGGTTATAAACCATGAAAGTAAATTGATAGAAACCTACTAAAAGACCAAATTGACTACTTAGATAAAGGTTTTTGTACTCGTTTTGCTTAGTAAAAAAAGGGCTCTTTAGGGAAAATCTCGGAACTTATAAACAAGATTAAGCAAGATTTTGCAAATACAAAAATACCAAGTATAGTCAAATTTACAGATTGAGAAGATTCCTAAGGGATCCTATAACTTGTATGGTATACTATTTCTAATTAATTCAATATTTTTTATTCTTAATATTTAATAGGGGTAATCTACTTCTATTTACAATACTTCAGTAGTTTACTGGTGGGAACTTACAAATTAGCTTAGAGGAACTCGTAAAAAAGCTTCATAAATCTTCGGTAAGCTAGCTAGAAATTCCAACCTTTATTTAATACGTATTATTAAAGACAGAGTTACCTAAATTCTCTATAATATCCGTTTCAAGATCTAGCTAGTTTAAGTATACAAGATTGTTTAGTTACCCCTTTTCTCTTTGAAAAAATTTACATATCCTTCGTAAGTGATAAGCTTTTTACTGAATAAAGACTAACCCGTTCTCTTTAGTTTGCCCCTTTTAAGTAGGATACCCCGTTTCATAGTATAAAGTACTTTAGAGTCTCTTGTCTACTATATACCCCACAAACACTGACTTCGTTCTTTCCAGAATAGTACTAATTGGTAGTATTTACCGGAACTCCTATTATAGAAAACCTAAGTTAAATATATTGAGTCAAACTTCTTACTTAGGTGTAATATAAGATTGCTGAGAACTCTCTAGTACTAATAAAGGAACGGAGCTTCTGCTGATGAGAATACCCTTGCTTTTTTATAGGAGCCCTGCTGGCAAAGAGCTCCCACTTTTGATGTTTTAAAATCATTAGGATAGGTACAGTTTATGTATACCAGTTTTTGAGGTTTAGTACAAAGCAAGGCACGGTAACCTCAAGAAAAAAGGGGTTCGTTTGTCTCTTATTTAATTGTTCCTAGACTCTAATCTAAAGTTATTAAGTTTTGATCGAAAACTAGTATATACAAATGGAAGGTTATATCCTCCCTTGTGAACTGGGAATTCTAAACTAAAATGAGAGGTAATTAGCTGTACTTATTTACTAAAGCAATTCCTATTATTAAGATTACAGAAAACACTTTCAAGACTAAAGCAAAATCACTAAACTCTGAAAACTTCCACAAAAGCTTACTTATTTGATTGACTCGTTTTTGACAAGATTTCTGAGTAAAAAATAGAAAAATCTTTATTAAAGGAGTCCCTTCTATAATAAAGATTTTTCTATTAAGGTTTTTCCGTCTATTATTGACTTAATAGTAAGTGCGGTGCTTTGTATCAAGATAAGGAAGATTCCTTTTAAAGGGTCCGAGTTAAACTAAATATTTATTCCCAAGCATAGGCTGGATCCTTGTGGTTAGTATGAAATCTTTATGAAGCGTTAAGAGTTGTAAATCCAAGTAGTGGCGTACATTATTATAAACAGAATTCTAGCCAGTCTCTTGTAAAAGCTAGAAGTCTCCATTGTTATTAAAGTTCTTTAAAGTCAAGTTTGTTTTCCTGAAATAAAAATAAGAACTTAATTTAATAAAGTACCTGATCAATTTTATTGAGCTACATTTGAACTCCTAGTCGAAGCCTTTATAGTACCTTGTTCCAATTCCTCATACAAGAAGCCGGATGCTTAGGCTGGGTCTAATATATAAGTATTCAATAGTATTCAAATAGTTGCTCTTATACGCAGCACTGCTGAATACGCCAATAGAATCCCATCCGCTTAAGGTTAGTTATTTGAAATTTTATTATAATTGAATAGCTGTTCGGTTTTATCCTATTAGGTATAGCGTAGTTTCATTAATTATAGAACGGATAAAGTTTTACTCAATTGACGGTTAGCATAGGGATTTTTTTCCCCGACAAGTAGAGACAAGCCCCAGTTTCTTCGAATATGTTGAATTTTTATAATTACTAATGCAAATGGGTTCCTTTCAAAGAGTAGAGTCCCCTATTATTGCCTGATCTTAAGCAATTAGAGACTTCCAAAAGTAGTAGAAGAGCCCAGAGAATCCCCCGGTTAGAAGTCGATTATATTACTGGGTAGGTTTTTACATAATATTAGAGAAAAAAAGAAAAGAGTTTTCTCAAGTCAAAAAAGAAGGAATTGTCAGGTAAAGGGGCTCCTAAGACCAAAAAGAAAGTGATACGGAAGGGGACACCTTTTCCAAAGTCTATAAAACAAGGACAGGGATACAGAGTAGCTTTCGTACTAACTAAGGCAAAAAGCTTAAGGAAAGTAGTTACACTTCTTGCAAAAAAGTAAGAAATCAGAATCACTTAAATAGAATAAATCTCTTTCAATACTTCTTTTTATTAAGTAATGAAAGCTTTACTGTGTTTTGATTGCTTCAAAAAAGGACGACGTCGCCTGTTCTGGATTCCGACACTTAAAGTACCTTTACTTATCACCTATATCCAAAGTTAGACTTTTAAACGCTTCTCCTAGTATAGTAAAGGACATCCTCACGGGACTCCTACTTTTTAAAATAAATAGTACGAGTGAATATATCGGCTATGAATCCCTTAAAAAGCAGCTGCCTTTCAAAAAATAAATTAGGCAACGTCCCTATTATACAAATGGGAAAATTCTGACATACTGTGTCAGGGTTTTTGAATCGAATAAATATGTTATCCTGCAAAAAGCACTTCTTAGAATATATAATTCTAATACTTATGCATATTACCTACTTACCAATATCTGGAATAGGAGAAAAATACAAAGATTTTTATGGACATTAGGATATTAGACTAAAAAGCTAATAATATTAATATGTAGTGATACTTCTACACTTCTATGTATTTGGTTTGCTCGTTACTTATTTTTGAATTACCCTAACTGGAGACCCTAAAGTATTCGTTAAATAAACTACATAAGTAAAGAAAATCCCCTTATTATGGGTCCCTGATTGGGACAAGGAATAATAGACGAACTTGCTTACAAAAGCCTTTTAGCGATAGCTATGAGAAATCTACTATATACTCATTTCATTTGCAGGAATACCAATTCAATTTTTCATTTTGTATCTATTTAGGTTTCACCAGAGAAGAGAAGGAGATCCTATTATATAGTTTGGGGCTGTAGTATCCGAAAATATGGAGGCACTTTAAGGCTTGTTTTATGTCCTGCGTAAAAGGGAGCTTCGATAGAATAGCTTTGGTTATTAAAATATATTTGAAACTGGTTATCAAAGGGTGCCTTTTGAGCAATTCTAAGTTTATACTGCGGGAAAGTACATTATTACGAGGAAGTAAACCCGAGTGTTTATATAAAGTAAAGTAACTCTAAGGTTTTACGGTAAGAGGAGTCTAGCTATTTAGGTTATGTATTGCTACATAGAAAGAGGTCGAGTTAGTTTCGTTTACATTTTCAAAAGTGTTTGAGTATCGACATATCCGACTAAAAAACTTGCTGTTGGAATCACTTAAAATAGACAGAAATTCCTGTTATCAATCTTTTGAATGCTTGCGCCCACACACTTAAAAAAGGAAGGGTAGGTCACTGCGAGGATCCTTAATTATGGGGTATGGTTGAAAATTCCATTTTGCATGGTTAAAGTGTAGCTTCTTCTTCTGAAATGCCGGAGGTTCAAATCCCGAACCACTAACAAAAGTTTGTATCTTGTTTTATTCAATTAGTAAGCACGTCTCATAGGCAGCCCTTTCCATATTCTTACGCTTGTAAAAAAATTCTAGCATTTGTTAATAAAAAAAAGGATCCTGCTTGCTATTATTACTTTTCGAAATCAAACTTTACTATCGGTTATAGGATAATGCCCGTTGACCTCGCCAATCAACAACATAAGCAAAAAACCCGAAAAATTACTAAGTAGAATCTCACAGTATCCAGAATCTATAGAAGCAAAGATAACTCATGAGTCCTGATTAAGACATGTACCAATCAGTGATAGACTAGGAAGCTAAAAAAGGGTTCACAAATTTCGTATAAATAAGTGGGCTTATTTACTTTTGCTGTGAGACTCAATTTGATGTTGATGTTTTTTTATATAGTCTTTCCTTTGATCTGGAAAAGAAGCATTATCTTATCCAACCGGCTTCTCGCTCTAAATAGGGAATCCTTGTGCCTTAACCTTAAAAGGACTGTACTACTCTACTTAGTTTTTTAATTTATTAATCAAGTTAAAGTAATAAAGCTTAAAACTCCTTGAAGCAAGTCCCACTATGTTTTTTACTATAAACGCAACCACTACCGTAAACAAAAAATATTGGGAGGCAATACTAAGGTAGGCCACCCTTAATAGTAAAAAGAGTAGAAAAGTAGGTTATTGTCGATTGCAATCTTTTGAAAATCAAAACGGAACTAAGGGAAGGTTTACAATTTTCTAGTTGATTAAGGTGGACTAAATGAATATTCAACAATTTTGTCACTCAAAATTCCAATATAGAGAGACCTAATAAAAAAAGATTATGTTAGCTTAGGCTTCTTCGGATGATCCGGCGATAAGAGTATACAGGGCTCTTCTTGATTATTAATATATATACTTAATTAAATTTAGAATTTTACTTTTATTATAGTAATTAAAATGGAATTAATTATACTGTAGCGAGAATGCTCCCTTTTAGTAATTTTAGTCTTATTTTATCTTATTAAACTTTAGTAGAGCACAAAAAACCCAAGACCTGCGCCTTATTCAAATCTTGTTTACAAGCTTGCTAAGTATACCCACAATTTTAAGCTCTAACTTATAAAAGAAGGCTAATAAGACTATTAGTAAACTACTTACCGGCATCTCCTACCTATATGTAAGATAAATCCTTTTATTAGATAAAACACGGAATTTTTTAATAATGGAGAATAAGGGGGATCCCTTAGTATTAGTAACCATAAGTCTTCTTATGGAATTTCTTTTTTGTAGATAGTTTCTGGGGTATACGTTGAACTGATAGCTATCTAAGCTTATATATTATGTTATATCGACTCTACGTTAACACTTAATTAATATTTCACTATTTAAAAACTGCTAACTAATTAGATTTATTACTATCTTTTTTTATAGCTTAATTCTTTTTTTAGAAAGTACAAAATAAAAAAATCCCTTCAATTCAAGACTATAACTTCATATATAAGAAAAGAGGATACCCCGTAATACTACCCCTAGAAGTAAGAACTAACATAAATATCCAAAATTACAAAGTAGGGAAATGCAAACGATTAGTCAATCTGTTTCGAACACCATTTTATACTCATATCATAAAACTATGTCTTGCCCTTCTTGAAAGGCCCTAGACACTTGAAGAAGAGCTTTTTTCTTACCTTTTTCATTATCCACTGTTTAGCAGGGTTTGGAGTGTTTTTTTTACAATAAAAGGACTCACGTAGGATCAAAAATAGTATTTAAAATATGGGATTTCCTTGTATTACCTTATACTATATGGTATAACATGGTATATGATGATAGAGTCCTGAAACCTGAACTGGATAAAATAAAGAAGTAGTATAAAGATTACTGTCCTTACAAGGGACCCCTCATTCAAGGGTATTTTATTATACAGCGGAGCTTTTGGTTACTAATTATTTATTATTTCAAACTTTTCTCTATCTATTGCTCCTTATTTACGAGTTTAGGTCGAAGGGGTATAGTAATTTAATTGTACCTTTTGAGGGATTGGTTATCCGAAAAGACGAAGTATGTCAATTTTTAAGTCATAAAAAAGCTTCTCATATTTAATAAATATTGTCCCAACAGAAGTCTTTAGTAGAGATTTCCTCTTGCTTTCAGAGTATTCCGATACTTACTCCTGTTTTGGAAGCTAGAGTTTCTGCTAACTCTAATCACTCTCATTATTACGGAAGACATATCTGTGTCTTAAATTCTAGTACACACGTATACATCCACGCGCTTCTATAAAAATAAAATATATTGGCAAACATACCTGAATCTTGAGTACTAAGTGCTTAAATTCTTTTACACCAAATTCTCTGACTTATAAAGGTATAACCTAATAAAGATATGCTTACTACTTACCCACATCACCTACTTTATAGGTTTCTTTGGAATAAGCCTTCCTACTCACTTAGGTTATATACGAAAAATGTCGAGTCAGTACGGGATTTTCCATTTCAGCTTAATTACTTATTGTTTAATATTTTACCTGATACTGACGGATGTTATGATTAAGTATAGTAAGGCAGCTCTATTGGTTTAATACGGGAAATTGGTTTATGCTAATGGTTCCTCCTTTATTAAGATCTAGTACTACAATAATATTTGTTATATTTGTTTTTATACCCCTCAATTAAATCTTGAAAAATGAAGTTATAGTAAAATGACTCGGTAGTTAGTGATAAATATAGGACAGTTCCCTAGATGGGATTATAACCTTGTCTTTGGTGGTATAATAAGCAATTGAGCCTCCCTGTTAGAGTAATTTGAGGGATATTTAGAAAAAAAAGAGAAGATTCCATTATTAAGTCTCCTAGTTTCCGGTACGTTAAAAAATCTTGTTTATATACATTACATTTAAATACAACTTATTAGAAAGATTTTTTATAGGACGAACTACATATCAGGTGTTTGCAAGTTTCTCCTCGGGTTTCTTTTATTTTTGAAAATCCTAGAGTTAGTTTAAAAGCTCCCTTTATGTCGGATATTGCTTTAGTATCTTCCAGAGTCGCGGTAGAATAGTTTGTATACTTCAGCGCTAGATTACTACTACTACAAGGGTTTGGTATTTAGGCCTATAGTATTGTCATTTGTCTAGTAACTCTATATCTATAGGCAGCTAAATTACAGTATAAACTCGGGTTTCATCTTCTAGACAAAAAACTATACAA